>JAJPUD010007760.1:41617-94877 GCA_023553655.1 Myrmecobius fasciatus | reverse complement strand
AAATGGATTAGGGTGTAAAGTTTGCTGGAATCCATGGAACATGTTGAGGCAAGCCGGTCATTTTATGTGTGATTAGTGCCTGCCTTCTGTCTCACAGTCCCTCCATCTGTCACAATTCACCAATGGATCTGGTTAGATTTAGCCTCATGTCACAAACAAGTCCCTTTTCTGGGCAATTTCATATTATAGATTCATTTTATGCCATTTTTATGCCCTATTTAAAAGATAGAGAGAGAGAGAGGGGGATGATAGATATTAGCTTCCCTTAGAATATTTGAAAAATAGACAAGGACTTAGTCTCCTATCAGCATTCCATCCTATGAATCATTTGCAGATTATAATAAGTATAATCTACACTAAAGAAAAAGATGACAAAGTGTTGCATTTTAAATTAAGTAGTATTAGTAGATGTACTTCTGATGTCTATGGTTTAATAGAAATAATTCAGCAATATATTGTCTAAATTTTAGACTGGGGAGCGGCAACCTCAAATTAGACATCTGACCTTTTATTAGCAGCATGAATTAAGTGTAACATAGTTATGATAGCCACAATTTCTTCCTAAACACTTAATGACAGTCACTTGGTAACATTCATAGCATGAGATTTATTATCTCAACCATTATGAGTTTCATATCTACAACAAACCACTTGCCACCTGTGGTTTATTTTAATATATCTGGGTTTAGGGGAGAAATGACCTTTTTTCAATGGGTTCAAAATCTATTCTTTCTGTCCCTAGAAAATTCAGTCCTGCTGTCCAAAAGCCACAAGTTGTCTGTCTAATATTAAGTAAATGTTGAAATTAAATCAGGTATTTGAGTGTTTTCACTACATGTTTCCTAGGGTTTCCATCCAACTGTCAATTTCATTAGAAAAGTTTAATTGCAAAGCAAAGGCTATGTCAAACATTCAGATAAAAATGTAATTCAAAATCTGTTTTTGATGCCAAGCATCTAGACACTTAGAAACAACCTTTTAAAAAACAACTGATTTTTTTTCCCCAGTTTCATTCAGATGTTCTGTCATCATTGCCATTGCTGATATGTGTGCTATTTTCACTCTTTCATTTAATTAAATTCTCAAATAAAATATGAAGGAATTTTACAGAGCAGATGATTTTGTCCTTAACTATATAAAATGATACACTTTCTTCTATCACATCAGGTTATTTAAATGACCATGATGCTGTTACCAAGGCAATCCAAGAAGCTCGACAGATGAAGGAGCAACTTCGGCGGGAACAACAGGTGCTTGATGGGAAGGTGGCTGTTGTGAATAGTCTGGGGCTCAATAACTGCAGAACAGAAAAGGTTAGTTTTTAAATTAATATGTTAATGAATATGACAGATATATACATATATACATACAAATTTAATTTTTTTCTTAGTATCTCTTTACACTTTCTTCATAGTATTCCTACTCTCTTTCCCTCCATCTTTATGGAACTTCTCTTATCCTATACTCACTGAAAATAAATTTACCAAGACTCAGTTAAGAATTAAATTATACTTAAATCCTTCTCTAAATGCTTGACAATTGGTGACAACTAATTCTCTGTTTCATGTGTCAATATGAATTACAGTAAAATTAGATTGTCTTTGAAATATGTGGGCCTGAGTAAAAACGTTACTTTATGGAAATGCTCACATGGTTTGTGATGAGCTGGATTTGAAAATGCTGAAGCTTCTTTAAGTAGCATAAGCTGGGATACACAAGCTCATCTTCTAGGCATCTAGGCTTGTGAGGTTGTCATATGATGCTACGTTTCTAGTACAGAGATCTGTCGAGTTATATTAGACAAATATGAAACTGGAAAGACATAATCATTTGCAAAAAAAAAAAACCCCAAAAAACCACCATGAACTTTTTGTAGAACTTCAAAACTAGAGTTGTTGAATCTAATATTCTACAACTTTAGCTGTCGGATATTATAAGGCCATTGTCTAGGGAGAGAGTTGCTTTTCTTCATTAAGTAATACCATAAGATATTACTCCAAAATGTTCAAAATGATACATGTTTATATTCAGTATTATTTGACTTGTATTGAATTGAATTTTTTTAAATTCTAGAATCCCATTTTTATAGAGGCAGATAGGGGACCAAGTCAATAAAAGTAAAAAATGATCAGCTACTTAGCACTAACTTGAAAGTTAATCATCATGGGAAGCTTATGAATCAAACAATATTGTCCAGAATGAGCAGATTGCTAATTTGGATAGCTTTCCAGTTTCCCTAGGTTTTATATGGAGTTTGATCAATAAGCTCTGAGAAGCCAGCAGACTGCATTAAGAATGTGAAATGTATGTATGATTTTATCAACAATGTATTTTTTCCACCAATTATAACAGGGGCATCAAGGATGTAGAAGCAATTCCAATTTTATTCACTCCTTAAGGAAGAGACTAAAGTAGGAGTCACTGTACCACTCCCTGTGTGGCAGTAACTAAAATACAAAGAGGTGGGGCATAGGGACTTTAGGCTGCTTAAAATAGAATACCAGAAGGGAAGGGGAAGAGGAAAGTGTCATCTATAAGAAGAAATGATCACAAGCATAAAGGAATTTATATTCAAATATTTAAACATTCTTGAAAGGATGCTTGAGCAGAAATTCCTTTTCTCTGCTCCCCATGTAGAAATGAGTTTAACACTCAGCCAGATGCTAATGCAAAGTGACTCAAGCTATTCCTCGCAAGCATAGCTAAATTGCCATTATTTGTTAAGCGCATTGAATTCAGCTGTGGATACAGCAGTTGGTTGCATTCACAAAGCATCTGTACCCTTTTTTTTTTTAATCCTCCAAAGCAGAGACAACTCTACCTATCTCCCCCCTCTCTTCCCCTGTGCTGGCTGGGAATTGTCAAGTGACAACCGACCAAATCCTTTTGGACAGGAAGCCTTCATCCTGAGTTCTATATACTTGCAAAGCAGGCCTTGTGGTTGGATCAGGGAGCCCATTAAAAGCACTTTGATGGTATGGAAATTCATCTTCGTGAAGCGCCTAGGCCCCTAAGCAACATGCTGTTTAACTGTGGTTACAGATCAGTCATTCACATCGGAGGGCAGTAATTGTGTTGACGGCTTGTAAGGCAATGGAAGTACATAAAATAATCCTGGGCCCTCCACCATGGCACTGCAAGTTAATCTTCTTTAATACAAATCAGCTGTTGTTCTAACACATGACTTTATGCCGGCTCCAGTGACTCTGCACAGCCTTTTGATTAAGTAACAGGAGTGGAACCATCTGCATTCGTTTCATTCTGTTATTCACCCATTATGGGGGTAAACTCATTTCTTCTTACCCCCATATAAAGTAATAGCTTATCCCCCCATTAGCACTTTATTTTAGTAAAAACATTATAAGTGACTTTCTCTTCCTCTTTTGTCAAAGGCAACTTTAAATCTTCTTTTTGATATGATATATGGGAAAAAAACTGACTAGATTATATTCTTAGTCATGTTTCCATCATCATACGTCTTCCTTATGGATGTTAAATGTGATTAATATACACTCTATTTTCAAATATGTTCTGAATTCAAGTTTCTTTGGGCTATCCTTGATAGCCTTCAATGACATTGGAAGGGTTAATGCTCTTTCTTGTGAAGAAGCTTTTGTAATTCTTCCTTTAGTTATCATTCAGTTCTCTTTCTATAGACTCAGTTATCAAGCTGTTCCTAGCCTGTCCTTGGGAATAAGATATACCTGTTTAATTTACAATGTTATCACAAATTTTCATTGAGACTTTTCAAGCAGTTTAAAAATAACTGGAATTCTGGGTAAAAGTCCATGTATGCTTATATATACAAAGGAATTTAATAGAGAATGCCCATCTTACTAACCATAGCAGAATAGCAATATTTCTGGAAAGAAGTAGGTTAGTGTGCTAATGCTTCCATACATAGAAACATCAACGTGCAGGCTGTGAATCATATAATGAGGTCTCTTCCTAAATTCTTCCTTTTAGAATGTAATAGTCAGCTACTTGAATCCATATTGATATTAAGAACATAGATTATGTTATGAACATTATGAACCTAATAGTTTTTGTGTCTGTAAAATCTTAATTTAATTTTATCTACTGAATTAAGCATAGTACATGATGAAGACAGATTTTTCTTGGGGGGTGGTAAGGACTTGAGACATGGGACCTGAACCTGCGATTTTATGAGTGCAGAGATCTAAGTGCAGCAGTACCTTCACCACATTCAGACCTGTTATTTGTCTTAGAAATTGCCTGGGTCAATGAGAGGTTAAATGATTTGTCCACTGTCAAATAGCTTGTATGTGTGAGAAACAGGACTTGAATCCAGATCTTCCTAATTGCAAGGTTGGCCACAATGCTCTATGATACTCTAGTCACTGTTACTTATGTAATTTTACTTTCCATAGGACCTTTATCTTCTAAAGACAGCCTTAGATTTTTTAAACCAAAACAATTAATTTCTCCAACATAGGAAAGATAAGAGAGAAAACTTCACGAAAACTTATAAAAGTATAAAAGGTAATATTGTGTTTTTCCATGCTAAAATGGAAAACTCACTCATAGAAAGGAGATAGAAGTGAGAAACTGGATCATTTCTAGCTTTCTTAGGTCTTCATAGAATATTTTTACCATTCTGCTTGAAAGGTGAATTCCCAAAACACTAGCCACATCCATGTTAAATTGTAAATGATTTGTGAATTATCACCATACTATATTATTCATATCATTCACACAGATAATATAAGAAATATGTTTTCTTACTCCCTCTAGTTTCAAATGTTCTCATGTGCTAAACTTATTGCTAACTGTGCTTATTGCTAACTGGATGAGGTTCTAGAAATCTGCATACTTTGGAAAACAAAATAACCTTTTTAAAATTGTAATAACAATAGTTGATAACAAAGGAATTATTTTGTCCAGTTACTCTGAAATGGAAGAGTTAATAAGAAATCAAAGATTAAACCACCAAGATGAACATGTTACAAATGCTACACTTCACATAAATAACCATGTTGTCCCAAGTTAAGAGGGTTTAGTTTCAAAAGTAGTAATTGGGATGAACAAACACAATCAAAGGTATGAATGCAGACAACTATGCTTTTCAATGATATAGATCAAAATACATAATGAAATTCATTTTTACAAAAATACATTTGATTGTGGATTCAAAGATTTCTTATTCTTATTTTTCTAGGAAGTGTTTCCACATACCTCCAAACTGTGTATATCAGATTTCTTGGAAAATTCTGGGACACAGTTTAATTTATAATTGTCATCTATAGTTAATTGTAGCTTGATTGTGCATTCAAATATCGTTACCTTTTACCACATTGCTCTGAGATTGCAGATTTGTATCTAGAAAGAATAAGTAACCACATCAATCAGAAAAAAAGAAAGCTCTCATTTATTTCTTCTGAAAAAAAATTTAAATATTGCCCTACCTGATACATTGGTACAGGTTTAATTGTACATGTAGCCCCATAGTAAGAATTGGGAGTGACTTCGGCATCCACCTAGTTCAATGCCATACACCAAGGAATTCCCCTCTATTACATACATAAAAAATGGTTATCTAGTCTCTTTAAAACTTCCGATGAAAGTGAACCAAACACCATTCAACTTTATGAATAGCTCTAGTTATTAGAAAACTTTTCCAGACATCCAGTTTAAACTTGCTTCTTGATTTGCAACTCATTGCTCCTGGTTTGACCTTCTGGGGCCAAACAAAAAAAGTCCAAACCCTTCTTTCCATGCTCAAAGACAGTTATCAGGCCCTGGCCTACCTCTAATTCTTCTCTCCTCCAGGTTAAACAAGCCTAGTTTCTTCAATAATTCTTCATATGATATGGATTCAAGGCTGTTCATGGTCCTCATGGAACACCTGGACATTTCAGTTTAGCAGTGTTCTTAAATTATAGTGTTTAGAACTGAACACAATATTACAGATGAGGTCTGTATTTATTTGTATCTATGGAACTATTATCTTTTTATTCTGTAAGCAATGCCCCTTGCAAAGGCCAAATTCAGCTTGCTGATAATTCAGAACAACTGTTGCTTGTCAACGTGTCTTATCTCTCTTATATTTATAAAATTACTTCATTGATGCCTATCAATTGTGCATATGCACGCAAACTCATACTCACACATCTAATCTTTTTTATATTTCCAAACTCCTTAGTGGGTGTAGGTCCAGAACACAGTCACTGGGATAAAGGAAACTTTCAGAAACTTCTTTCTCCCTCTAAATGTGATCGCTGTAGTCAGGTTTGCATCTAACCAGTTTTAGAAGAGTTTCCAAAATCTTTTAAATATTCTTCTACTTTTAAATAAACTATTTTGCTACACTATAAATGATTATAAAAGTAAGGATTTTATAAGTAAAGAATTATATTATGCAAGCATCTACATGCAAACTGATTTTTATGTATGTCCATATATAAGAACTACTTACAAATTCATGATTGTAAAAAATTCTGCACATATATTTTGTTATACATAATCAATCACACAATGAACTCATTCATCCATAACTTTAGATAGCACCATTGGAGTTAAAAATTCTTTTCCTCAGTTTAATATTCTATAATATGCCATCAGTTCCTCAAAAGTTAGTAGAAATTGTCCATAGAAACAAATGACAATTTGGTGGGTGAACACCAGTGCCTATTGGGTGCCTTAACCAACAGTCCTTAAGAGATTTTGAAAGAGATTGTGCTAAACTGTAAGCTCTTATTTTATTTTTTTTTTGCTTTATAAAATTCTGAGTTTCTTCTTTCCCAGCACTACCTTTTCTCTCCTGCCACCTGCAACCCTAGTGTCAATTTAATGTGGATGCTTGATAATGAAAAAAAAAGTGTCTGTTCCAGAGTTAGTTACAAATGGCCATAAGTGCATTGGGTGGTAGCCCTGTAATAATTTTACATCAGTCATTCTCTCCTGATGCTTCACTGGTCACCTGATGGATTGGACTAGCCGTGTTAACTCTTCAAAATCTGAAGCAATATATCTACTCAGCTATGGACTTCTTCATACCCAAGCTTTCCTTTCCAGATGAGAGGTTGGCCTGTGAAGAATTTTGAATTCAAATTCTGTTTTGTAATAGTCAGATATGGAAATTGAAATCATTGAATTCAGTGAAGATTATTGTGAATACTGATTTGTTTATTTTGGGTGGGTGATTCTTTTTTTTATATATAAAGCTTTTTTATTTACAAAACATATGGGTGGGTGATTCTTTTAGTTAAAATGAATCTATAAAGGTTGAATAAGCAGATTTTGAACAGGGAAATGAGGGAGGGAGGGCCTAAAACATCATTCTTTGAGCTTGCAAAAGTGAGGTCATTGTGTTATCTGGCAATAGCTAGAGCTTTATGTAAAAGTGTTTTAAAGGAGCTAAATTGTGCCCCCTTCAAAATGTTACCAAAACTATGACTAGAAAAATTGCAATAGTATTAATGATGAATATTTTCTCTTTTCAAATTATATATATATGTATATATATATATAATGTATGCTTTTCATTTAAAATACATCAATTTACACATGATAGCTAATTTTTATTTTTTGGAATAAAAGACATAAAGCCTAAACTGCATATTTTACCTTTTGAGTGCGGGCACTGCTCTGATTTTAAGAATTATTTTACAGTATGAAAATGGTATGTTTTCCAGACAATTGATTATTAGACAATTCAGATCAGCCTTTTATACAATACTTGGCATTTGATCCTTAGTTTTCTTTTGTTTTTCCATTCATAAAACCTTAATTCTGTTCAGCTGAGTGTCTAGGCTAGGGAACACTTCTTGTGGGACAGGAAGGAGGGGAAAGCCCCTTAGTGAATATTATCAGCAGAGAGCAGCCAGTTTTCAAAGACCAGAACAAAAAAGCAAATAGGTATTATGTCATCACACATCCGTCACTCTATGTGTCAGCCTTTTCAATAATTCCAGTTCATGTTCTCGATGGGATTTTGCAAGTTAAAGGGGCTGTTTGTTTCCAGAAAGCAAGTACAGGCTGATTCTAGCCTCTTGTTTCAGGGGGCTCTTTTCTTTTCTTTTTTTCCCTTCTCTTTTCTTTTCTTTCTTTTTCTCCTCCTTTTCTTTCCCTTCCCTTTTCCTCTTCTTTTATTCTTTTTTTTTTTGCATTTAATTGAAATACATGCCGAGTTTGCAGACTGCAAAGATCAGAGCTGTTTTCATCCAGCAGTGCTAACTATACATTAAACATTTTGAATTGTTTGAGCTTTAAGTTTCGTCCTTTTTTTGCCATTTGCTTCATGTAGTTTGTGTATATTTACAGCCTCTGCATTTAATGGCTACATGCCTTATTTTCACAGATGGCCAGTAGAAGACTTTTTCTTTCTCTTAGTATAGTCTGCTTTCTGTTTTGCTACATTTGTCACAGTGCCACTACTTGCAGCTAGCAAGTGCCCACGCTTGGTGGGGAGCATTTATGGTGTGAGCTTTTTGTAGAGCTTTTTAAAGGTGTTTTTTTTCTTTCTTTTTTTTTTTTTTTAGTAAACTTTTTATGGTTTAATTTCCAAGCCTGGAAAAGCTGTGCATGTTTTCAAACAGAGAGTCTTGTGTTCTTTACATCGTTCTAGTAGGGAGGCTTGTTCAGGATTGTCCAATAAAACAAGATGCATGGAACATGCCAAATTGCCTTTTCAGATAGATTTCCATAGGCCTAAAGATAATTAAAAGGAGGAAAACTTCCCTCATGAGATCTATGACCTTCTCATCCTTTGTGTGGTTTCTTCTGATTTAAAGGGAATTTCTTCAAAACAAGTCAGATGACTTAGAATTATGAAGATCTGATGTCACATACAGCTTTAGATACTTGCTGGCTATGTGACATGGAGCAAGCCACTTAACTTCTGAGGCTTCAATTTCCTTATCTGTAAAATGGGGAGTTGTTGTGAGACTAAAATAAGGTATTTGTAAAGCATCTTACAGTACTATGTAAATGCTGTTATTGTTATTATTATATCCTTAATGGTTTACTCATTTTTCACTTTATAAGTCTATTTCACCGAAGCTAAATTTGGAAAATTGTCAGAAAAAGTGTTCTGCCTTTTACATTTTTATCTAAAAATGTTATGGCTTTACAAATTTACAAATTTTCTTTTTTACAAATAAGGAGAAAGAAAAGAAATTTGTTCTTGATGTCCCACATAGTTAGAAGAGGTTCTGCCCCTATTATTTGCCTTTTGAAATCTCCCCTTCCTTTAAGAAGGATTCAACAATTACCTTCTCCATAAAGTTCCTCTCATTCCCCATTGATAAAATTGATCTCTTCAATGTAAAATTTCTGATGGAATTTCACCCTATAATGTTACTTAGATGAATGTTTAACCCTTTATGTGAGATTGAAAACTCATTAAGGGAAATTACTATATGTGTCATTTCATCTTTATAGTCTCAGAGCTTAGTACAATGCCTTATACTTTTAAGTCATTTGAATTGGACAGGAAGTAGACTTAAGAATGGAGGCCAGACTATTTGTGTAATCTGACATTAGTCAGCTGTCTACTTGATTACAGACCTATACAGCTTTCTTATCCAAAGGAATTTCATTCAAATTACAGCTATCTCAAGGATAAAAACTAGTTTATCTTCTGCTTTTTCCTAAATCTTTGCTGTTACTGCTCTTTCTTCAGATTTTATTTACCTTATTATTACTAACATCTCCATCAGAGAGAAAAGATATTTAAAAAATGAAACAAATTCCTAGTTTGTTCACTGTTAGCAGTCCTTGTAAAGTTTTGGTAAAGGGATGGGGAGGGGAGAAAGATCGAAAATCTTGACTAAAATGAAAATTTTGATTATGTGCAGATTAACCCTGTCTCCTGTGGTCATGGATAATCAAGAATTTACTGCAATCTTAAGATGCCTTGCAGCACACTGAAAGAATTGGCATTATTGTAATGGGGTACTTATCTTAAAGAAAACCCAAATATTTTTATTCAGCAGTTAAGATCCACTGGAATTGAATGAAACTTCTAACAACTTTGTACTTCCATTTTGTATAAAAGAGAAAGGGAAAAAAATCATCACTGTACTTTGTTTACTGTCTAGTTACTGAGTCCACCAGTGTTTATGAAATGATTGCCAGCAAAATGATATTCTGATTTTTATGTTTACATATATGTGGACTCTCCCACCCACTAAACATCCTTTATGGGTTATGAATTCTTCCCATTATTCTTTGGGGAAGGGAAGGACTACTAGCCTTTTCTACATTTTTTTTATTTTATTAATACTTTCTATTTGCAAAACATATGTATGGGTAATTCTTCAACATTAACCCTTACAAAGCTTTCTGTTACAAATTTTTCCCCCCTACTCCCCACCCCTCCCCTAGATGGCAGAATATCCAATACATGTTAATTATGTTAAAATACTTAAGAAATCGAATATATGTATACTTATTTCCACACATCATTTTTGTGCAGGGGAAATCGTATCTACAAGAAAGAATAATCAGATAAAGGAAATACAATACAAGCAAACATCAATAGAGAGCATGAAAATGATATGTTGTGGTACACATTTCACATCCCTCTCTCTTAGCCTTTTCTACATTAACCCCCATATGATTTACCGCAAGCTTGTCTTCTACATTCTCCCTTCAATGGTTAATAGATCCTAGTTGGAAATTAGCAAAATACTATATGAAATTGTCGTTGAATTCTGACAGCCTATGAAGGATTCATTTAGGTTATCAAAGAAATACAGAATTTCAGAACTGGTAAGGATCTCAGACATCAAAACAAAAAGAACTATAATGTAAGCAACAGGATTCCATGATAAAATCCTGGCCAAATTGTTTAAATGCTAACCAGATCAGCAACTCTGTCTTCTCTACATTAGAATTATCTAGTCATATTTCCTAATTTTTCTTCTCTTTTTCATGAATTTCCCCCATCCCTAACACACCATTAACTGAGACAAATAAGAGGGAAAGACAATGGTCATTTCAAAAGTAATTCAAATGTACCTTCCTTTGAATGGTCTGATATCTATTAATTCCTTTGGGAGATAACCTTATAATTTATACCACTCTTGGTCACAATAACTTCATATTTCACACATAGATCTTTTGGAAATTTTATATTTTACAAAATATCTGGTCCTGTGAGGCAGATCTGCTCATCCCACAAGAGAAATTCCCAATTTATACATGTTTTAACCTACTGAAATTAGTGGGGAAAATATGTACCATTCCTAAGTTTGGGGAGTAGAATTAAGCCAGAGCCAATTATCCTCTTACTCCTCGAGTAGGTTAATGTTTTGTGGATAAAAAGAAGGTAAAAAGGCAAGTAACCTTATAAAGTTTGTTTGTTTGAAAAACCTTAGCTTTGCTCTCAATACCACAATGAGCTATTAATTAAAAGGTTTCAGTTTGTTCAGTCTGACTCAATGAAGCAGATCTATGTGTTGTCAACCACTTAAAAGTTACTCTTGAGATTTGGAAGGAAGAGGTGAAGCGTTTATATAATGCTATTATGTGACTGCTGCCACTGTGTTAAGTATTGTTATCTTATTTGATCCTCACAATAGCCTGGAGAGATCAATGCTATTATAATCTCTATTTTACATTTGAAGAAATTTAAGGCAAATAGAACTTAAACAATTTGTCCAGGCTCACACAGATAGTAACTGTCTGAGGCTAAATTTAAACTTGGATTTTTCTGATTCTAGGCCCAGTGCTCTATTCATTTTACTACCTAGCTACCTCCAAATCTGGACCAGCAAATTGGATGCTATCATGAAATATATATGCACATATATGTTTATAGTAGTTTTCTAATAGAGATTTATTAAATGCTAGGCAACATGCTTTGGTAGTGGAGATACCAACAACAAAACAAAACAGTTTCTCTCTTCAAGGACCATATACACTATTAGAAAACTGAATATATACAAGTCTTGAAAGCTTTTATAATATATAATTTTGAGAGTTGTCTTGCCCCACTGATATATAACTGCTTAAAGTAGGTGGGTCAAATGATGAGGCAAAATCCTAGAAGAAATGCTTCCTGCTTTGGATCTTCCCACAGTATGACTCCTTTACCATACAAAAACTTATCTAGAAACCCTTGGGAAATGCTGACAGATAAATGTGTACCTCTGCAGGGTTCACTGGAGCCAAAGCTTCTTCAATAGGAGTTAGTGAATCTCAAGAAGGACAATCTGAATGAGCTTTGTTTTTCTTTCTTTAAAAAAAAAAATACATATTTTAAACTTTATTGAAGATTTAAAAAAAAATTCTTCTCCTCCACACTTCATTTGTTCTGTTAGATTCCACTGTGGGTAGATTGTTATTTCATAGGAAATGGAGATCCCAGATAAGCAAAGCTAAAACTAAAGGTTGAGTGGGTGGACAAAGTCATTGTTTTTTCATATTTTACTTACTCTGATACAAGTAAAATTCCATCTGATAAATCATTATGACAATATAAATAATCTTTCATCTTCTTTGGTGGTCTAGGAAGTTTATATAATTAGAGGGTTAAAAACATCTTTTTTTTGGTTCTTTCTTCCCTTATCATTTGTGTAGTAGACTATTTAAAAAAAAAAAGTATATCCAAAAGAGGTTTAATAGTTACTGAGTCAACATTTGATGGACTTATTCTAATATCTCATGCATATGCTTTTTATGAGTTTTACAGCTTTATGAGAAATATTTAAATAGTCTATTATGATAGCTGATCTATACCCAACTTTTTCCTATGCATGTGTATGCATGTGAGTGCTTGAGGATCAAATATAAAATATTTTATTTAGCATTGAAATCTCTTCACAAGCTAGATCTTTCCTATCTTTCCAGTCTTCTTATACTTTTTTCTTTCCCTTCATTTTTATAATGTAGCCATCCATATTGGCCTACTTGCCATTCCTCATACACAACACTTCTCCTTTCCTGCCATTTCTGAAGAGATGCAGTATTTAATTTAGTATTATTTAAGTATAAAAAAAAAGTCCTTTCCTTTGAATGATCTTATCTTCTTGCTTACTTTTTAGAATATTGACACAGGAAGTCTAAGGCTTTCTTATCAATTGGTGCAAATAAATCATTACCACAGCTTTAACTCTTGCCATTATGTAGAGGCTTAAATGACTTACAAAAAGTGGGACAAATGAATATTTATATTTTTGTGGAAGAAAAGAAATAAAATTTCATTTTTCTAACTATATACTTTCTTCCCCACAATAATTTTCAAGCATAAATTTCTAATGACTTGTATTTTTTGCTTGGATATCCTGCTACTATTTCATACTCAATAATCAATTAATCAACAGCATTTTTAAGCACTAAGTTTGTGGTAAACATTGTGTTGTGTGTTAACTAAGGCTAAAAGGAAAAGATATAAAACAATCTTCTCATGAAACTCACACTCTAACAGGGAATATTAAATAGGTACATGGAAGATATATACAGAATAAATGGAAGATCACTTTAATAGGGAAATCACTACAATTGAGATGACCCATAAAGGCCTCCCAGAGAAAATGACATCTTATCTAAGCCCTGAAAGAAGCCAGATATTCTGAGAGTAAGAGGTATGGAAGAAGAACATTTCAGGCATGAAGAACAGACAGAAAAGGTGACAGGAAGAAAGAAGTATTGTGTATAAGAAATGGAAAGTAGGCCAAAATGGATGTTTACATTATAAAAATGAAGGGAATGTAAGTGTAAGAAGACTAGAAAGGTAGGAAAGATGGAGCTTGTGAAGAGATATCAATGCCAAATAAAATATTTTATATTTCATTCTCAAGGTAGTAGGAGTAGAAGAGTAACATGGTTAGATTTATGTTTTAGGAAAATCACTTTGGCAGATGTAAAGAAGATGAATTGGAGTGAAAGAAACTTGAGAAAAGAGGGCACCCCAAATGGAATAAATGAACTCCATTTCCCCACCCAAAACAAACAAGGAATAGTCAATGTGCATTCTTCCTGGATTTTGAATGTTCATTAATGGACTTCATCGTCCTATTTACATATTCTTAAAGACTTTGATTTCTTTTTTGTTTTCCATATTCACTCATTACTAAGTCCTAATTTTACTAATGATGTCATATTTGTCACCTTCTTTTCCATTTATACAGCTACCACCCTAGTCCAAACCCCTACCATCTCAAAACACAATTATTCTAAGTATCCTAGTTAACAAATCCTAGTTGTTAACTAGTATCCTAGTTAAATTTGGCTCCCCTCTTTAAATCATCCTACTTGCAACTGTCAGAATAAATTTCCTTAAATAATGATTTCTCTCCTCAGAACCTTCATTCTGTATCAACTCAATGCAGCACATTTTTAAACACCTACTACAAATATCTGTTCTTTTTTTTATTGTACTCCATGATATTTCCAAACTCTAGCAAACTTTCTCATTATCCCACAAATCCCTGAACATATCCCTTAGGTCTCTGCCTACAAGAGTTGTCTCATTAGGAATGTCTACCTTTTTCTATCTACCTATAAAGATCCTTACTATTTCTACAATGTTTAGTTCAAACACTACTTTTCAATGAAGTCTTCTTGGAATATTCCTGCCATCTCTGGCATCCTTTTCTATCAAATCCTATAACACAGTCAGTTCATGCAATATTTGTTGATTCATTCAACAAACAAAATTATCAAATACTGTATGAACACTGTATTAAACATTGGAAAATAAATAAAAGTTCAATTAAGATATGGGATGTAAAGTCTAATAAAGGATTAAGAGCAACACAGATAAATGCTAATAATCAATACAGTTGCAATACTCAATATTCTTCCCTGTGCATGCATCTCCACAAACATATAGACCATTTTATACTTTTTATGTAAAACATATCAAGCTAACTTCATTTACCAAGAAGTGACTATTCAAGAAATCAAGTGGGATGCAAAATGTCAACTATGTGCCTGACATAACATAAACATGTTCACCTAGTGCTCATAATCAAGTTTTCATGTCATAATCATAATGTAATAATAGGTTCATAAAATCAACCCTCATTCTATAAGTATCTATAACATAAATATAGTTCTCGAGTTTTTTTTTCTTGTTACCTTTTTATGTTTCTCTTGTGTTCTGTGTTTGTAGATCAAATTTTTTGTTCAGTTCTGGTCTTTTCAGTAGAAATAGGTGAAATTCTCCTATGTCAATGAATGACCATCTTCTTCCCTGGAAGATAATGCTCATTCTAGCTGGGTAACTTATTCTTGGCTGTAATCCAAGTTCCTTTGCCCTTCGGAATATCTGATTCCAGGCCCTTCGATCCTTCAAAGTAGAAGCTGCTAGATCCTATGTGATCCTAATTGTAGCTCCCCGATATTTAAATTGTTTCTTTCTGGCTTCTTGTAATATCTTTTCCTTGGTATGATAGTTCTGGAATTTAGCCACGATATTTCTGGGGGACTTAATTTTTGGGTGTCTTTCAGGAAGTGATTGGTGGATTGTTTCAAGGAGTATTTTGCCTTCTGGGTCTAAAATATCAGGGCAGTTTTCTTTTATGATTTCCTGGAAGATAGTATCCAGGTTCTTTTTTTCATCATGGCTTTCAGGAAGCCCTATAATCCTTAGATTTTCTCTCCTAGATCTATTTTCCAGGTCAGTTGTTTTTCCTAGGAGATATTTCATGTTTTTCTCTATCTTTTCATTTTTTTGTTTTTGTTCCATTGATTCTTGATTCTTGATGAGTCATTAATTTCCAATTGTTCAATTCTAATTTTTAATGTCTTATTTTCTTCAGTTACTGTTTTTAGTTCCTTTTGCAATTGACCAATTACATTTTTTTGTTCATTGCATTCTTTTTCCATTTTTTTCTATTTTATTTTGCAGTGATCTCATTTCGTTTCCCCATGTTTCTTCTAACTCTCTTTTAAGATTTTTTATGCAATCTTCAAAGAAAGCCTTGTGACATGGAGACCAATTTATGTCTCTCTTTGGGGCTTTTTCTGGAGTTGCTTTACCTTTAGGGGCCTGAGGATTTGAGGTCTGTTCTTCCCTCTCTCCATAAAAGTTGTCTATGGTGAGAGCTCTTTTTGGTTTTTTATTCATTTTTTTTTTTTTTTAAAGGTGTGAGGTCTGTTTAGGGCAAAGGTGGAACAGCTGCTTTAATTTGCCCTGGGGCAGTTCTGCTGATTGAGTTATTTCAGGAACTGGGCAGTTCTGCTGATTGAGTTATTTCAGGTACTGGGCAATTCTGCTGATTGAATTATTTCAGGTACTGGGCAGATCCGCTGATTGAATTATTTCTGGTGCTTATCAGTCCTGTTGTTTGATTGATTATGCTGTGTAATGGCAGCTAGGTCCGATGCTCATCAGGGGTTCAGTGGTTCACAATCTATCCCCCTCAAAAGGCAGACCCTCCAAACCACCTGCCCACAATCAGGACAAATTGTTCCAAGAGGCCCGCAGAAGACTCCCAGGTGTGTGAAAAGCACAATGTTTCCACTCCTGTTCCGGCTCCTGTTCCGGCTCCTGTTCCGGCTCCCTGTTCCGGCTCCCTGCCCGTAGTCTGGGTTCAGTAGACCAGCCCCCTGCCCAATTAAAACAGACCTGTTTTGAGGTTCTTCCAGAGTATCTTCTTTCAGAATCGTGTTGTTCTCCAGATATGGTGGATTTTTTTGCTTCAGAATCAGTCTAGAGGCTTCATATGTTGTTGGTTTGAGGGGAGGTTAGAGGAGGTTACAGAGACTCCTGTCTGATCTCCGCCACCATGGCTCCACCCCCGGAAGGAAGTCACGATCAAGTTTTCTTGAGGAAAAAGGAAAAGAAAGAAGAAACCAAGAGAACAGACAAGTCACAAACATGATCATAAAACCTCAGGGAGAACTGACACATTTGAGAAAATCATGCTATGAAAAAGAAAAATTCCTCTGAACACTCTTTTATCCTATGTTCATTTGGAAAGTTGTAACTATAGACATTAATAAATAACATATGAAATTATATAGTTCTTTTTTCAAGGAGATGAATGTGTCTTTCCTCATATATGTACTTTATAGTTACTTTATACACACAAATACATTGCATAAGAATTTATAATAGAGAGAAAATATTAAGTATAGAGATACATATCTGGATATATGGAGACATATATATTTATACAAATACAAAATATAGTCTAAATCCATTTTAGAGAAGGGACAACTGCAGCATATATTTAAATATTATTTCTAGGTTTATTTATCTAAGTAAATGGTAAAGCAGAGATAGAGACCTAGTTTCTAACATGGAATTTATT
The DNA here is from genome assembly GCA_023553655.1 of Myrmecobius fasciatus. NCBI lineage: Eukaryota > Metazoa > Chordata > Mammalia > Dasyuromorphia > Myrmecobiidae > Myrmecobius > Myrmecobius fasciatus. The sequence continues at coordinate 77,649 of JAJPUD010007760.1, read as the reverse complement.
CATTTAGATATTCATACTTGCATTTTCCCCAGTGTGAATATACTAATTTTGTTTTCTAATGAGGGAAACCAACATCCTGATTGGCGGTGATCTTTCAGAATTTATAATGAACTTGTTTACAGGACAATTATCTTTTTTAAAAAATTCGTTTGTGTGTACATATGTGTGAATTTTTCTTGACATTTTTTTCCTTCAAAAATTTAGTGACTAAAGTTATCACACTTGATATTTTGAAATACTGACTATCCTTGGCTGTTGTTGACTTGTTTATCAATAAAGTCAGAGTCTTTGTGACTCCTATTTTAGGTTTTCTTGGCAAAGATGCTGGAATGGTTCCCCATTTCCTTTTCCAGCTCATTTTGCACATGTGGAAATTCAGGAAACAAGCAAATGACTTGATCAGGATGCCACAGCTAGAAAATATCAGATGCCAGAGTCTTCCTGAGTCCAGGCCCAGCACTTTTTCTACTGCACCACCTACATGGCTAATTTTTCTCAAAACTATTCAATATAACTGTTGATAGATATTGAGGTTTTGAGGTTTTAAATAATATGATGGACCTGAGGTACTATATCCTTTGGCATCTTTAACCTTACCCTGGATATCAGGATAGAAGGAACCTTCCTCTTCACCTATCTTATTTATAGGTATCAGAAGAGGCCAAAGGACTGATCCTACAGTGATATAATTTCTTTCTTTCTTTTTTTTTTTTTGGAAGTTTTCTTTTTTTCTTTTTTCTTTTTTTATTTGCAGAACATATGTATGGGTAATTCTTCAACATTAACCCTTACAAAGCTTTCTGTTACAAATTTTTCCCCCCTACTCCCCACTCCTCCCCTAGATGGCAGGATATCCACTACATGTTAATTATGTTAAAATATTTGACAAATCGAATATATGTATACATATTTCCACACTTATCATTGTTGTGCAAGAAAAATAGTATCTACAAGAAAAAAAATCAGGTAAAGGAAATACAATGCAAGCAAACTACAGTGATATAATTTCAAGTACAGTGGCACCTGGTTGGGGGAGAGCAGGAGCCTTCTCAGGGTACTTGCATTGCCTATTCCTCAAACCAATCCTGATTTTTATTTGTATTTCACCAAATAACCATTATTATTTCGTGTGACAATGCAATCAACTTACTTCCTTTCCTCTCACTTCATATTTCATATGAATTTAAATCCTTCAGGACTATTGTAAAATCAGGTCTCTCTTCTGGCTGTTCACAAATCACCTAGTCTCTCTCAAATATATAAAACTTTCAGTATACTGACAGTCTTTATGTGGAATTATATAATTATTCTCCACTTAAGTTAAGAAACTGTTTCACCCTTATACCGAAACGTATCTGTCTTCTTCTTTTAATCTCAGCTAGTATTTGCTGAAGTCTGGCAACCTTACCATTCAGATTCACGTGTTGTTGTAATGTATCATAATTAAAGGCACATGGCATGTTCTCCACCTCCTCCTCCCTCCATTTCCCTTTCTGTGTGCCCGAGGGTTAACTAAAGTCACTGCGCAAAGGGGCAGAAGAAAAGCACAGCTGACTGTTTTGACATCTACTGTTTCACAGTGACATCCTCTGAGAATTATCTTAACTTCCACTTTACAGTGACTAATTGAATTATTTCATTATACTGCATGTTTTAGTAGTAGTAGGTTAGAGGTCACCTTGTTGCTAAAAACTGAGTGTGACTTTCCCCCTCTGATCACTTGTTCATTCCAGCTTTTTGTTAAGACGGAACAAAAACCATAGAGCTGAGCTCAGAATCTCAGTATTTGCTTGACATTTCTTTCTTTTACTCTTCCTTCCTTCATTTTTCTTCAGTGTTGTGAAAAACTGCCCTTCAGAATGGGAAACTCTCTAGAAAATATGTAACATCAAAAGCCCTATAGACTGTTAAATCAAAATCTGATAGATGATCTCTACCCAGTGTGTTTCCCATAGATAGTATAGAACAATATTCATTGACCCAGGGACTATCATATCGTCTTGATATAATGTGCTTTTGGGTCTAGTGGCTTTCTATCTTAAAGAGCTACATTTCCTGCTTAGTGGCCTTGGTACTGTTGAATTCAACTCAATACTATCCAATCCTCCCAACTAAAAGAAACTTTTAGCATACCCTGAAAACTCCAATTAAAAAAAAAATTCTTATTAGACTGGCTCTTTATATTTGAAATGCTTAATCTGTTTTTAACACTGGCAGTTCTAGATCAATCAAGTTGAGTTAAACTAAGCAGTTCTGGATCAACCAAGTTGAGTTAAAGTACTTTCTACTTTAAGTTTTATTGTGGCATCTGAAGATTCTTTGGAATTGTTAAAAATTTCTACTTCATCCTATGTAAATATCAATGATAAACAATACATAATGTCATTGTTAAGATATTTTTATTTAGCAATTGTGCAGTTATTATAATGTCATGATTTTTTTTTTTTTTTTGCTGAGGCAATTGGGGTTAAGTGACTTGCCCAGGGTCACACAGCTGTTATGTGTCTGAGACCAGATTTGAACTCAGGTCCTCCTGACTTCAGGGCTGGTGCTCTATCCACTGCGCCACCTAGCTGCCCCTATGTCATGATTTTTCTTAAGGAAAATTCAACCAATGTATTTAGGAATTCAAAAAAATGTTCTCATTGATTCTTAGAAGAAATTTTGGTTGCATCTTATACATACAAAATAAATAAAGTTAGGAAATTTCTCATAGGAGATTTCCATTTGTGATTATTTTTTTCAAATCACAGAGGCATAGAATATAATGTATGCAGTTCACCAACACAAGCTATACAACTATTCTTCAGAAAATGGAGTTAGCCATCAGAAAAAGGAAAAAAACAAATGCCCAAATTTGAATGAAACTCCATTTACATGTTAGAATTATAATGGAAACCTACCATCCTTTGAACAATACAATGAAAATAAGAGAAAGATTTAAACTGACTACTGCAGGCTTATAGTGTCTTTAAAATGAATCATTTTCCTGATCTGATATAGTACCATGTTCAACATAAATAAAGTTAAGATCTAACATTTTTCTTACCAAAAACATTAAAAGGATAGCTTGTAGTGGCATGTTCTACATGAATGCAAATCATAATCTGCATGCTTTTAAATGACTTGAAGTCTTTACAGATCTAATTTTTGTATATTTGTGCCTCAAACAATTCGCCAATTCAATATTTTGGCTTAGCAGTCCAAATCAAATTGTGGTCCAAGTACTAGGCATTCGCATTTGATGTACAGAGACTTGACAAGCAATTAGCAATGAATATTTAAGCATCTTCATTACCCTTGCATGAAGAATGCAGATGGCATTTAGGGAGATGGCAACAGAGGGCACTACTATGAATTATGTTTCTATTATTTAGTCACCTGACTATTGGAGGACTCTCTTTGGGCCCAATGCCACATCTATACTTCAACAGTCTGGCTGGAAATGAAGCAGACATTTGAAATGTCAAAAAGCAGGTTGCTTCCATGAGATTTCTATGCGCATTTTGTGATTTGGGAAGTTTGGATCCAAGGAGCCAAACGTTTGTATCCTTAGTCATACCAAACATAAATTCTAAACCTCCATAAGTTTCTAGAACCTGAAATTCTTTGAGAAATTACGTTGGTCATTTACCTTTATTCTCCTCATCTGGTAAATGGCCTGATGATTTTGCCTCTGAATATTCCTCATGACTATATTTATCTCATCATTATTCTTTTTCAGGACAAAACAACACTAGAGAGCCTGACTCAGCAACTAGCAGTGAAACAGAATGAAGAAGGAAAATTTAGCCATGCCATGATGGATTTCAATATGAGTGGAGATTCTGATGGTTAGTAAAAATTATTTCTTCCCAGTAATGTGCAAAGGGGTCTACTTATTGCAATAAACGAACAAAAAATAAAATAAAATAAAACAGCAAGGATTCCTACATTCCTTATTTCTTGTACCTACATTTCCAAGAGTTTTATATTCATGGCTTATTTTTATGCCTATCCTGCACCTTATAAATGTCTTTTATCCAGAATAAGGCCTGACCAGGATACATTTCCAATTATAAAAATGATGTGTCAAATACAAACAAATATGATGTAACAGGAGTATTAGAGTGGAAGTTGAGATCTGGTTTCTATCAACCATTAATTTACTATATGACTATGCAAATTGTTTCACCTTTCTAAGCCAGTTTCCTCTTCTACAAAGAAAAAAAAAAAAAAAAAAAAGGATGTTAGATTCAAAGTCCTCTAACTAAAGTATCTACCAGCTCTAAAAATCTATCCACCTATGAAATAAATGGGGTCATACGATGAATGTCATGTCATGTGACACTAAGTAAATGTTGTCAGTCATCAAAATTTATCTTCAGGAATTTCTCTTGCTTCCTAATTTTGAATACCCTATTTGCATTTTAAACACATCTTATACTTTCAGCAGCCACCATATTTTCATTCCTTTGCCTAAGCTGTCATAGCAGCTACCCAGGTTTAAGTTAACCACAACCCATGTTGAAACTCCCCTATCCTCTCCTCTATCTTCTTCCAAGCTCTCTGTCCTATCTAAGCTATCCAAGATGGTAACTAGTCAAATCAGAAACACTTATGAGTTAAGGAAAAAGTTAATTCCTTTTAACCTACACTTATACTAGAAATCTTATCCCCATTAAATGTATGTACATTTTAAGTGTCTTCCTGGAGACATTACCCCATCTCTTTTGTCCACCCCAAAGGGATGACTTGGAATAATAGGCCAGATAGCAAGGAAACCAGCACCACAGCAAGCCAGTGAGAAAGATATTTTAAGTCAGATGAATTTTGTCATAGCCCTCAGATCATACCTGTTGGCCATCTGTTTTGCTTTTGTCTAATCCTGCTCAAAGACCAAATCTACACTAACTAATTAAAAATAAAACTCAAGTAATTTTATGGCTGAGGAAAAAAAACTTAACTGTTTGATTCATACATATGTATGTCTGGGGCTTGAATTCATCCATATAATTTTGCTCATTTTTTAAAACTATGTTTGGCTAATGCAAACCTGGCTTAAGTATCAAGACACTTTTATAGATTTAATGAAACCCTGCCAATATTATTTTCTATTTTTATGTGACTATAGAGGTGTAAGAACAAGTAAAGGGAGAAGTGCATATAATATTTTTTTTCCAGTGAGAGGCCTTTCTAGGTCCCCAGGGTTAATTCCAAGGGTCAGAAAGATGATTAGGTTTTCTATTCCATTCACCAACATTACTCTAAGAGAATAGTTAGGTGGTATATGTTACCTCTATGCCATTAAAAGGTAAAGGCAAAAATCAATGTAAAATTAATGCATATTCCAGTAGAGATTTTGAAGCAGATTTCATAACTTAACCAGCTTTCAAACTGAAAGTGGGTGCAGAGAATGCAAAAGCTGTGGGAAATGCTTTTCCATGCTTAGCTAGTTTCTGATCTTTCACCAGCCTTCCACATACTAATATAAATACCAATATCCATTTAAGGGTTACAAGTCCTCAGCAACAATACAATTTGAGGAGATATTGTTCTTAGAAAGAGAAAAACTCTCCACTTGTGATACAGATCTCAATAGATCCTGCCTCATGATTAACTTTGAAAGTTTAGGGGTGCTATCTAGCCAAATCACATGTGGTTGAGTTCATGCATACTATTTTTTCAGTTCATGATTGTTCTTTTGGGCAATTTGGTTTAACACACATTCAAGATTTTCTTTCACTTCAGATATAGGAGTTTGTTGTTAGACACAAACTTAAGATAAGCAACTTCTTATAATTTGAGAATGAGATAGCATTCCATGACATTGGGAGATAGCTATGATATTGGGGTGAGCAGCTTAACTAATTAAGGTACTACTAAATTAAGTGAATGAATAACCTTGGAAGAAATTATTGATATCTTAGAATATTTGAATTTAAAGAAAGCAGGAGTACAGGAGATAGGGGCATGATTCAAACCTTTTGCAAAAGTTACAAGGAAAAAAAAACCCTGAAATTTTTAGCATTTAAAAGTACTTGGTATGAAAGAAATATTCCAAAACATAATCACTCTTTCAGTTTCAACATATTGTCAATGATGCTGCTGCTGCTGATAATTATAAATTGATCCATCTTTTAGCATTACTTTTCTAAGAAGAAATTAATAAATCAATAGCACTTAGAATGGTAAGGTGTAACAACATACACAAAGGTCACCAGGAAAAAATCTGCTTTTAAAAGATGAACTTATTTTTGTCACTAAAAAAAAGATTGTTTATTTTTCATGTATTTTGTAATTTTAAGTTGTATAACCACTTTGCAAGCTACCTCAATAGTCTTTAGTTTTAAAGCATTAAAAATATATTTTTTAAATGTTTTAAAAATTTGCATTCAGGCATTCTTATATGCTCTCAAACCTTCATGAAGGCAGAGATTGTGACATGAATATAAACAAGCTGTACATAAAAGAAGATGAAAAATTTCTATTTGGTCTAGGTGTCGTTGGTTAACTGAGTCCTTTAATCACAAAAATTCTTATTTCTAGATGTTTTGCTGCAATGATTTTCTGGCCTCCATAAATTGCAGGGAAAATATAAAGAAATGCAAGGAGTTAATTTATTATTAACTAAAGTACTATAATCTACCAAGTTTCACTCTGTTACTCTCATAAAAAAAAGTGGCAGACCTGATGCATTTGTTGTAAATGCGGGCATTGAGAACCAGTTGCTTGGTGTTCTTAAGTACTAATTTGTTTTTTATTCTTTGTATTCATCACCTTAAGTTAGGTATCCTTGGAAGCTATATTAACTTATATGAGGTAATTAGTATAATAAGATAGTAACTTAATGAGTACTAATATGGAGTAGTTCTTCAGCACCTAAAGGAATTAATGTGACTTCCAAAGGTATCTAACACTGTAAGGTTGTAACTGAATACTGGTAAAATCTAGCTTATTGAATCTCTATCAACTGAGTTATTCCAAAGAAATGTTTATTTTATATAATTTCTTTGGATTAATTCAGCTGATAGGAGGGAAAACTACTTAAGTGGATAGTTTTATATATTTTGAGGCTATGGTAATGTATTTTGCATATGTAACTACATGTTAATGCATTTACTCTTTTCACTATCACTTTCAGATGTCTATTTCATTTTATAGTCTATCATTACTATGCCATTTTGTACATTTACAAGCATGCTATTTCAAATAAATAAATGAAATTCAAACACATACTACAGATATGTTTGTCACTTATTAGCTAGGACCTCTTGCAATTTGTTTTCAAATTTTCATCTAACAGTAACTATATTTTAAAGAACCCTTGCCTAGAAACAAGTTATATGTATTCTTAGGTGTATAGAAACCTTTTAAGTTCCCCTGTAATTTCCTCTCCCATTATTATGTTTCACTCAAAACTGACTAGATTTTGTATTTTTCATGCTAGAAAAAAGGACTTTTAACTTTTTTCATTATTTCTACTGAACTAAGTATGATTTTCTGGCCCCAATCTAAAGGTACTACATCTAACTCGGAGAAGAAATTATATAACTAGACTATTATTATATGACTATAAAAGTAATTGAGGGAACAGTACCAGATTCATTTAAGGAAGAAGTGTTATAATATGACTCAAAACATAAATCTACTATTTATTAACATGAGACATAATTAAAACCTATCCCCCAAACCTGAAATATCTTTAATAGAGAAGGGATTCATAATTTTAAAATCTCAAAACTTACTTAAAAGAGTAGACAAAATGTGATTATAAGCCTGAAATTATTTTCATTGTATGCATATGTTTTTTTTGTTTCTTTTAGGAAGTGCTGGGGTCTCAGAGTCCAGAATTTATCGGGAATCCCGAGGACGTGGGAGCAATGAACCTCACATCAAGCGTCCTATGAATGCTTTCATGGTATGGGCTAAAGATGAACGAAGGAAAATTCTTCAAGCCTTTCCTGACATGCACAATTCCAACATCAGCAAGATACTGGGTAAGAGAGCTAAATTAGTAATAGGTAAAATAAGCATACTTTTAATTTTCAGTTTTTATGGGTTTGTAAAAAGATTTGTAGGCCAAAATAATTCAGGTTATCTCCTAGCATAGAGTATGCATAAACATTGGAATATTTTTTCTTTGATAATATACTTTATACTAACATTTGAATAGTAAAGTGAAAATTGTTTCCGTAAGTAATTTGGTTCTTGTTCTCCACCAATTTCAATGATGTATGTATGTAGATATAGATAGATGTATATTTACATAAATTATATGTGTACCTAAAGTATTTTACTTCTTTCTAGCCTTGATTTGCAGAACTATTTTAAAAATCAACAACAACAAAACACTTTTTCTGTATTTGCAGCTTTTAATGTAACTTGGAAACAATATAAACAAAAGTTACATTCATACATACACAAATATATACATATATATGTATGCATATATATATGTATATATATATATACACATACACATACACACACACACACACACACACACACACGGGGAGAGAGAGAGAGAGAGAGAGAAAGAGAGAGGAAGAAATGAAAATCCACCATTTTTACAGAAAGCTATTTAAGTAAACACTTCAATTTAAGACCCAGCAAAACAATTTTTTTTTTCGTTTTCTTTCTCCTTCTACCTGCATGTCTTCTTTGTCACTGATATCAATATCGTCATAAAATAATATATACTGAACATCATGAGGAAGTTAAATATATTTCTGTATTATAAGTATTTATAATGAAAACAGAAAATAAATACTATACTAAACCAATAAATTACTACTTGGAGAATAAATAGCAAATGACTCATTTCTTTCAAGGGGTGTGAAATAGTAAGTAACAAATATGTAGTAAATATACAAAAAAAAGTTCTTATACAGGCTTCTGGTTGAGGAAGAAATCTACTGTTAAAATAATTGCCATAATATACATATGTGTGTATGTATGTGTGTATATCAGTTGTTAAGCCATTTTAAATAAGGTTCCACGCAACAGATATTGAACAAATGCTTTTGTGCTCCATGGGTTTATAATCTCTATCTCTGCATCTAAGTTTTGGAAGAGTTTATATTTATATGTAAAATATTTTGAAATCTTTAAACTATGCAAATTCTTTCTATATAAAAAAACTACTCTGCATCATTAAAAAAAAGAATTATGGAACAATAAATGAATTGAATACAAACACATTATGAACATATGTGTATGTATACATATATATGGCCCATTTGTAAATTTTTATTCACAATAGTTTTATTAAAAACTTTTTTGTTGTTGTTGAACAAGAAGTTATAAACAAGGGAGGGAATATAGGGCTAGAGTAAAACAGATGTTACAATTTAAAAAAAAAAGAGAATATATTATGCAAATTATAGGCCAATGACTTTGACTTCAAATACAGCCAAAATTCTAGACTACATTATTAATGTTATTAGATTAACATCCATATAGAAAACTAAGTGACCCAGCATGTCTTCATCAAGAACAATTTGTTCTAAGGTAATTTCATTTTTTAAGAAATAGTTACTAGATTGAGGTAATTGTAAATATAATTTGTGTTAATTTTAGCAAAGCATTTGACAAAATATCTCATTTTTTTCCTATGAAAAATATAAAGAGATGTGGGGTAGAAAATATATATGGATTCATAACTGGTTGAATGAGCAGAACCAATTAATTAATTGACATTAATGTTTTAATGTCAGCTTGGAAAGAGGCAGCCAATGGAGGGCCCTATAGGGATCTGCAGTTGACCTTCTACTGCTTGGAAAAAGAAAGAGAGGGAATACTTACCAAGTCTACAATCACATAAAGCTGGAAGGGGTATCTAAGACTATAGATAACAGAATCATTATTCAAAAAATCTTATAAGAACAAATATGCAGTCTTAATCCTTGATTCATTATCCTTGATTCAACTTCACAAGTATCATAAGTGGAAAACATAAAGATAATGGTTTGTTTGGGAGTTTACCGGGCTACAAGATCAATGTGAGTCAAAAATGGCATTTGGCAGTTAAAGTAGATTGTTTTAAGCCACTTTGGGAGAGACATACTTTCCAGGCCTAGGAAGGTCCCTAAAATTTACTGTATTACTCTCCGGTCAGACCATATCTGAAATATTATCTTCAGATTTGGGCACCAAATTTTAGAAAATCCTTCAAATTGCAGAGCATCCACAGATAGGCTTTCAAGACTGCAGAACGATAGATGAAGAAGAATTCATTTCAGTGGGGATCCTCAAAAAACAAAAAAGAAACTTTATTATGATATTGAATGGTAATGCTTTCCAACATTTGAAGGATAGTCATATTGAAGAGAATTTATATTTACTATGCTTGGCTCAGTACAGAATTAGAGAAATGATTAAAAGGTGCAAAACATAAGCTTATTTTAAGGGAAAACTTTGTAACAACTAGAAATGTCTAATCAAATTATTATATTTTGTCATTTCAAGCAAAGATTAGATAATCATATATCAGTTGTGTTTTAGAGGGAATTCCTTATTCAAGTATAGGTTGTATTTGGTGATATCTGAGATTACATGATGATGAGAATCAGAGATACTATAGTATTAATGAAACAAAATGACATTTTGTCAAATATTCCAAAATACCTAAATGAAACAAGAAAAACACTATTTTTGGTTATTTTTTTAAAGAGCATATTATAATATAGTAGTATGGTTTAGTTATGTCAGGTACCTTTTGCAGAATAAGAAAAGGATATTGCCTAAATTTAGTACTTTTTGAGGTTAGAGAAATATCATTTTTACAGAAAGCAGATTAAGGGGTTGTATAGAAGATATGCCCTCAAATATCTAGTCCTAAATAAATAAGTCATCTATTGAAATCTACAAGATTATTCTGAGCAAGTTGCCCATTTCATACAGAAAGTACAAAGAGAGCTTGATTGTTTTGGATAACAACCTCCGACAGCACGCTGCTAATTCATTCTGCTTAAAACAGGCGCTTGAGCTGGGTTGACATTTTACGTGGTCTCTGGGGATCCTAGTTGACATTTTAAAGGGCTTCTAAGCATTTTATAATACCCTAAAATCTGGTTTTAATAAGCCATTCTGCTGAAATTGTTAACATAAGGAATCACCTTTTACTGTTTGGCACTAGATCAGGAGGATATGGGGACATCTTTTTTTGATTAGATATACAGTAGTTGGAGTAAAATGTGTAAATTCATTACAGATCTCATAGAGGTGACAGACCGTGTAGCTCAGTGCAAGCTCATCCTTGTTTTGTTGTCAGCTTTAGAAGGAAAGGGGAGCTCTTTAAGACAATGTGAGATGTTTCCTTTATTTTGAACATCAAATATTATTTTCTGGTTTGAACCTTCTTTCTTTGCAATCAAGAGAAATAGCTGAATGTCCTTCTTAACAAACATATTTCAAAGGTCTCCTTTTGATTGCAAAAGACCAATCTTTTGAAATCAGCAGGTCTCTCTTAACTGGCCCAGGGTGAGTAACTAGAGACTCCCAGATCAAGTAGGCATTTTCATCTCTTTGTGAGGTATCTAAAATGGTCTTTTCACCATCCATTCTTGGTTTGTTTGGAGGGAATTGTACCACAGCTTTGTGTAGAGGTCACAGGAATTTTGTTTCCACTGAAAATAGCTTAGAATGGGTCAATATTTTTCATAGGATATTTAGAAAATGTGAACTATATCTTGAATCTTGAAATGTGATTTATCTAACAAAATATATAATTAGCAGAAAATGTCTTCATTTATTTCAGTTATGTTTAAAGTATTTGGGAAGGAATCATAGCCCAAAAAAATTCCTAGAAATCATTTGCTTTCACCAAAACATGTTGTCAATGTGGTTGGTTGCCAAGACCAGATCCTAGAATGCCAAAGAGGTGACAAAGGTTGTACTTGTCATTATCAATTAATGTTGTTATTTTGTTCTCCTAGTTTTTTCCCTGTATACAAATTACATCTAAAAGCACAGCAACATGCTTTCTATGATATTTCAAAAGTGTCTGGCATTGTTTGCATCATTTCTCTCTTCAATAGCTAATATTGAATATTTTTTATTTGTTCTAAAAGTTGATATAATTTTAGTTTTTTTTTATAAATGAAGTTTGTAATTTGTAAATGAAGATAGCAATTTCTTTGTTCTTTATGCCATCACCTCTTTACAAAGTATATTTCTTAGATTTTCATTTATTGATTAATAAAAAAAAGTTTCAATGATCTTACGATATTCTTATGAAACAGGAAAAAAGATTTTGAATATTTTTGGAGGTGGTTAAATTGAACCACAGATTTCAGAAAAGGCTTGAAGGTTAAACAATAAACATTTAGAAATTTACAAAGTGCAGTATAATATTTAAATTCATAATTAATCATAGTACTGCTATCATCATCCATGAATGTGAGAAAGAATGATTTCTTTCCTCTTTAGAAAGTTTTGATGTGAAGGCATATTATTGCCATTTTTTATCCCCAAAGGACCAATCCTTGTTTTTATGTTCCTTACTCCCTAAATGTACTATCTATCTCTATACTCTGATCAACATTTGAAATAATAGCAAATTTTACTGTAAAAATGCCTAGTGAGTCACCTAAAGCCAAGATTTATATGCAGTAGATATAGGAAGGTTACTAGATTAGGAGTCAGAAGAAAGATTCTTCTATTAATCTTATTTCCTTAGAAAATTTCTCAAAGCCTGTTTCATCATCTGAATAATGGAGATTATCGACCAAGCTCGCTATCAGAATCTAATGAAATTTGGTAGAAATAACCAGTTATTATGATTACAAATCTATTTGCATTATAATTATATCTCAGTATAATATGCTTTTCCTTATGTATACCTTGCTCCATCTTAATTAATTGTGTTACCTTGCAGTTCTTCAGTTATTGGAATATCACTCTTTCAAGTTTACAGTCATGTAGTGTTCTACATAGATGCTACATTGAAGTAATATATTTGTGAAGACTCTACTTTTATGGATTAGTCTGCAAACATATTCCATGAAAGTAATCAAATAACTTTAGGGTATCATATAAATAACACACACACACAAATATACTAAAATTGGTTAGAATGATTTGGTTTTTTTATATACACAGACTAAGGAAATCTACTCTGATATGAAAATATCTAGGAAAAAAATCTTTCTAGTTATTTAATATTAAATATGAGAAAAGGTTAGTTTTTTATTTGATATCTATCATAAAATAATATTGAAATAGCTATCACAAGGATAATGAATCTTTTTATTTTTATAAGAATTAGGTTTCTGAAGCAAAACACATTTCTTTACAATATGACAAATGCTATTTTTAACAAGAAAAATCAAAGGAAAGAACATGCTGAAATGATGATACTTGTCTTTGAAGCTTCCTTAAAGAACTCAGAATAAAACATTTAGTACCAGTATATTCTAATGGAGTAAACATAGACCAGACTGTAAGATCTTGAATTCTTGCCATTGCATCAACAGTGTCTTTTGAAAAAAACTACTTCATTTTTATAAAGTAAAAATAATAGGACCACAACAGTTATCCATGAGAACATACATCCATTCCAGAAAAGAAATTAACATAACTGGTTACTATTGCTGGTAATTTGGTTCAATTCACTAAGAATTTATTGTGCACCTACTATATTACTGGCAATATACTAGTGATGCAAGGACAAAAAAAAAAAAAAGAAAAAGTCTTCGCTTCTTAAGGAATTTACATTTAACCTGGGTTTATGGAGAAATACAGATGTGTATAAGGTATTCATAGATCAAATACAAAGCAATTTTTTTTTGAAGAATTGTGGAGAAAACACTGACCATTATAGAAGTTAAAGGGCTCCTCTAGGATTTGATCCTTGAGTTACAATGTTAGGGAAAATAACTTGTGCAGGACAGAGGCAGGAAACAAAGTAAGAAGACCACTGTAGCTGGAAAAGACAATGTTTAAAATGGAGTAAAGTGAAATAATAATCAATAGAAAATAATTATTGCATCATTCTTCTGAGAGACAACACAAAAATCCCTGGGGATTTTTGTATGGAAAATTATGGAATTAGAAATACAATTAAATATGAAATGTTAACTGTAGTTAACAGTGATACTAATACCCCAGTATTTTAAGTTTATAAAATTTTCTTTATATCAACCCTGGGAGACATATAGAGCCAACATTACTACCCTTATTTTTGCAAATGAGGACACTGAAGTTAGGAAGGCTTAACTGATTCTCCCATGATGATACAGCTAGTAAATTATCAGAGCCAGCCTTTAAATGCAACTCTGATTCCAGGTTAAAAAGTTCTATGATCTCTATGCTTAATTTTTATTAATTTAATTAATTATAATTTCTCTATGTAGCACTAAAAATACTTTTTGGAAATCATATCTATTTTAGTGAAGTTTTTTTTTCAAAATGTACTTTGAACTAAAAATATAAAATTCCTTGTGTAAGAATATTAAATATATTCATATTTATAATAGAATATTTTTATTTGTCATACCACGTGACTGAGATGTGCACAGAACATAGGATAAATAATATGCATTTTGTTTGATAGCCTTTCATTCTGGAGCTACATACTAACATTATGTAAAAAAAATGTCTGTGCTTGAAAAATTCATAGTGGATTGTTAACATCTCCAATTGGGTTATGCAGGAAGAATGAGAACTTAGGATTTTTGTGCTTAAGTATCTGATGAAGAAATTCCAAGAAATAATAAAACTCTACAATTGGAAGTAGGCTAACAACAAAAACAAGAACTATGAGAAAATCAATTTATAAGGGAGAAGCTTCTACCCTAGTAGTCTTTTTTATCTCTGCAGTGAAGGCAGAAAGATGTTTTGTTATTTATTCTCTAGAACCATAAATGGTTTTTCAATTATTAAAGTTTCTCTTTAGTTATCTTCATTTTCATTGTTGCAGTCATTATATGTATATTCTTATAGTTCTATTTATTTTTTATTCAAAGTTCATATAAATCTTCCTGTTTTTTTTAAATTGCTCTAATAATTAAAAAAACAGTTTTGAATTATTTAGTTATAGGTCATGACAGCCTATTTGCAACATTTTTTTTTGAGGTGCACAAACTTGCTTTTGATATAGATACTGACTTCATTAAAAAAGCATAAAATCAAGGATTCACTTTTGGGATTTTAACTTTGCAAAGATTTTAGTACATTCCAAGGAAAGTTAAACTAGTAGGAATACAGTGAAAACACAGTACACTAAATTTCTTCCATACCCAAAGACTGATTTTCTATAGGCCTAATATATTTTTTAGATTCAGAGGCTGTGAGCTAATTGCTTACACTCATATCTGAATTGTACAGAGTACAACCGCAAAGTTGTTTTACAGTAATTATTTAAATAATATTATCTTCATCACTCCCACTTTAGTAGGAAACAAAACTTAAAGTTTAATTTTGGCTTTTGCAAGTCGATTAACTAACATTTATTAAGCACTAATTGCGATGTTTTATTGCACAAAAATGATGTATTCATAGAACAGGTTTATTTTCAGCTACTCCCAAACTGATGGCTACTTACTGTGTTTCCAGTTCTTTGCTACCACAAGGAATACTCTGCAACTTATCGTTTCAGCCAAACATTTTTCTTATTTTTGTTTGTTTTTTGTGGAAAGTTTGATCAAGAGGATTTATGAGATAGGCCCAATATTTAACGAAATCTATGTAAACCTTTACAATTATAACATTTCAAAGTACTAGAATCCTTGCCCAAAAATTCCAAAGTATACTTATTGCAAAAGTATTACTATATATATATATATATATACATATATATATGTATAGCAACACATATACATATGTGTATATATATATATATATATATATGTAGCATGACTTTGAAAATAATCTTAAGGACTTTTTTTTTGTCCTCATCTGGAGAATGCCCCATGAATGAGTTGGATACACAAGACTTTAAGAGTTTAGTATTAGATATCCAAATAGTATGATCTGACCAATAGAATTCATATTGCTGATGCTTGTAGCAATATTATGAAAGCAATAATAAATCCAAAAGTATGCTTTTTAATTGTAGAAAGAGTAAAATGCACCCTTTTTTCAGGCATAGGCTTTCATGCTATAAGGATGGGGTCTATGTTTTTAGATTTTTTGTTTGTTTTTCTAATTCAGAACCATGTATATAACACATTTAAATGTATCTGAACATTTAGGTATTTTCCTCTTTCCAGACCATATTACCTAGACTAAATGTACCCATTTACAAATAGGCACTTTGGAAAGATGGCAATCAACAATAGTGAAATTACCTGTCACTTGAGATAAGCAAAATAAACAAACTTTATGAACTTTGCTTTGATGACTCTGAAAACCAAACAAAAGCGACAGTATTAGTTCCTAGGTGGGCTGGGCCATTCTTCTGTTTATTCTGTTTATCTTCTCTGAGCTAATATAGTTAATGGTTTTAAAATACCCTAAATGTGTTTTTTTTTTCAAATTTGTGTAGAGCTACACTAATCACTTGCAGATAGGTAGGTATGCCTATCTGCAAATGAGCTGATTTCCCCATGTGAGCTATAATATAAACATTTAGCAATATCAACAGAATCAAGGAATATAACTATGAACTTGCATGGAGAATTTACTGAAATGATTTAACAACAAAAAAATAAAAACTCCCAAGAAGTTTTTTTTTTTTTAAATTTTTTTGTTTGCTGTTTCCAAACTAGAATGGAATTGGAGAGAGAAGGGGGAAAGAGAAAATAATTTCTGGTTGATCTTGCTTGTCTGTGAACTATCAAAGGCACCTGGGAACTGGAGTTTGTCTTCCAAAGATGAGAACTCCTGCTACTGCCAAATGGAGGAAGTTTCCTCACTTGGAAATTCCTTGTGCCCATGACATCACAGATGCAGTCCCTATTTAGTATTATAGGTTAACTGAAGTTGAAATTTTACTTCAAAAATTATTAAAAAGCTATTAAAGTTATATATCTGGGGAAGGAAATGACAAATCACTCCAGTGTCTTTGACAAGAAAACCCAAAATGGAATCATAAAGAGTTGGATACAACTAAACCTACCTTCCCCCAAGAAAAATATACACACACATACATACACAAATATCATCAGCACACTAATTTTTCTCATTTTGTATTTAGTCACTGCAGTGTAATATATATATATATGTGTATATATATATACACAAATATGCTTATCTATACATATGTGTATATAGTTAATATATATTGGATACTTATTTTATATAAATTTATTGATAAATTATTATAATACAATAAATATGTAGTATCATACACAAATATATATGTGTGTATTGGCAATGCCTATAATTATAAATGAATATTTAATATTCATTAATTTCACATACTTACTATTTATAAATGAATAATTAAATAGAACTTTTAATGTTGGCAGTACTCCAATACATTTGTGATCTTATCATTTACCTGCTAATAACTCACAGCTTATCCATGTCTATGTAATACCCCTTCGTGAAGACTTTTTTTCATTATTTCATTGATCATCATAGCTGAAGAATTAACCAATAAGTGGCTAAACTACTGATGAGAAGTTTCTTTATCATCAGCAAGATGTAGGTCCTGTTGCTGGTTGCTTACTCAAAGTACTCCCAAGATTACAGACCTTGCCAAAGCTTCTACTTTTCATATTTCACAGAAACCTAATCATACCTTTATCAGATATAGGAGCAGAGCTTTAAGAAGGAAAGTGGATATATTTAATCTAAATGATGGTTATAGTGGTGTGTGGGTGTGGTGTGTGTGTTTGAATGCATGTATGTAACTATATATACATTTTAGGTGATCATGTTACATAATCTGTAGATCTGACTGAACCTACACTTACATTTTACATGCCCGCCCACCCTCATATGCTCTTGGATCCAGTAACATTGGTCTCCTTGTTGTTCCTGGAGCAAGATACATTTTATAGATTTCAAGCATTTTTACTGCCTGGATGTTTTCTCTCCTTATTTCTTAGCTACTCTCAAGTACCAGCTAAAGTCCTACTTTCTTCTGGAAGTCCTTCCTAAACTCTCTTAATTTTAGTCCTTGTCTTCTATTGATTTCTTCATATTTATCCTACAGAGGGCTTGTTTATACATAATATTTTGCATGTTCTCTCTTCCTTTTGATGTGAACTCCCAGAGGACCTTTGTGTCCTCAGCACTTAGCACAGTGTTGACATGTTATTCAGTCTTTTTCAGTTATGTCCAACTCTTCATGACCCCATGGTCATTGGTAATTGAACAGCTAGAGAGCATAGTGGATAGAGTGCTGGGTCTAGAGTCAGAAAGATCTGGATTCTAATTCAGCCTCAGATATTTATTAGCAGTAAGACTGGGAAGGTCACATAACCTTATTTGCTTTAGTCTATTCATCAATAAAATGATCTGGAAAAGAAAATAGGAAAAAAAATTTTTACTAAGAAAACCCCAAATGCAGTCAGTGAGAGTGACACAATTGATAAATAAATATACATTGCCAGAAAGAAATGTTTGTAAGAAATACCAACAGAATCTTTCTCAAAAACTCTAATGCCACCTCTTTTTTGGATCAAATTTGTGTTTTTATTGGGAATTCCTGGTGATGAAACTCCCTTCATGAATGCAGATAAGCACAAATTCTGCAATGTGTTCTTAGATGAGAAATCTAAGAGAATTACTCAAGTTTCGAATCCAGTAACTTTCAGAGCTAAAACCCAGAGCTTCCTGACTTTGGAGCAAACTACTACCACAGACAGCTTCTCTAATGTTCTTTTAATGCTAATTTGGGCTATATTAATTGAACAATTAATTACATAATGAAGGAGTTGATTGCTCTGCTTTTCTCAAATCTTATCTAGAGTTATAAGTGCCACTTTTTCAAAGGTGCTTTGACAAGATGGAGTATGTCCAAAGGACTATCAGTCCTTCAGTTAGGGAACTTAAAAGGGACTCAGAGTTTAAAGAAACAATAGGATATATATGTGTGTATGTATGGTGCTTAATAAACAGTGAATTTTTGTTTACCCCATGGTACCGGATGAATATGCCCTCTCCTTATGCAAAGATACAACCAGTTCTTCTGATGCAATAGGTCATATCAATTTTGGAACATAAACAGATACAAACTGTTTTCTATCTGTTTATTGTATTGCAAAGAGGGATTTTTTGATTGGCTGCTAGACCAAATGCAAGGCATATATAAAAAGCAATGACCAGTTTTATCAATCCCTCTCTGGCTGCATTCAAGTAAGAAGGATGAAATATTATAAGTGTCTGGATAGGAGAAAAACCTTTATCTCCTTTCTTCTTGGGTTGTGATTAATCAAAAGGCCCCTCTCTCTGACCCATAGTAATTTTACTGGAACTAGTCATAGCATAGGTACACCTACTCCAGAGTATATACTAGGCAGAGTGATTTCACACACTCATAAGGACTGGGCTTTCACTGGCCAGAATCTCATTACATTTGAATCAGATGGGGAATTTTTTCTTTGGAAAAAATAAGACTTAAAAAAGATAATATATCTTCCTTCAAATATTTAAAAAACTGGCATGTTGAAAATGTATTCTTTGTAGCTCTGGAGAGAACTAGGACCAATGGTTAACAGATTTTAGTTTAATTTGAAGAATAATTTTCCAAAAATCAGAGTTGCCTAAAAAAGATAATAGGCAGCTTTGTGATGATGAAGTCTTCTATCTCTGAGATGCTAAGAGATACCATCACCAACTTATCAATACTTCTCTTTATCTAACTAGCTAACTGGACAACTCATTTCCCAACATATGCTGTAATTTTCTATTTCCTTACCTTTGCTTACACCATTTTTTAATACCTTAAGTCTCTTTTTTTCTTGTACTTTATTTCCCCCTTATCATCTAAATCTTACCTGTTCTACTTCCTCTCTGTTTTGTACCCTTCTTTATAATACTCTACATTGTATTTTATTTATTTGGGCACATAGCATTTCTTTCCTCACTGCAATGGAAGCTTCTTGAAAACAAGGATCACATTTTGTATCCTTCTCCTTATCTAATATAGCTAGTAAATATCATAGATGAAAGACTTAATACACAATGTTTCTATTCAAAATAATTATTTATTACAGGAACACACCATAGTTTTAATATTTTGCTGATGTAATTTATTTAATTACTAATGTTAAATAAGCAAACAATAGGACTATAATTATTATTGCTTCTGTAGCATACCATGAACTTAGTCAAAGCCTTTTTAAAGTATAAGGATTTCATCTTATGTCTATAAGTCAAACCCATTTATTGATATCCAAATTTTGACTAATGTTTTAGTCTCAGGCTTGCTTTTTTTTTCTTAATGCTTTTCCTTTTTAGGATGTTTTCAGATTACTAAGTTAGAATGCTAACTCTGTTTTTTTCAAAGGCTCTCGTTGGAAAGCAATGACAAACCTAGAAAAACAGCCATATTATGAAGAACAGGCTCGACTTAGCAAACAGCACCTGGAGAAATATCCTGACTATAAGTATAAACCCAGGCCAAAACGAACCTGCCTTGTAGATGGAAAAAAACTGAGGATTGGTGAATATAAAGCAATTATGCGGAACAGACGTCAAGAGATGAGACAATATTTTAATGTTGGGTATGGGCCAGTCATTATTTTTTCTTCTAAGCTGGGGAAAAGTACACTTAACAGTATATCAGACTCACTTGATTAGTAACAACTTGCCATTTTAACACGAATAAGCAGAAAGCCTAAGTATAAGTATAATTTGAAAACTGTCAGCCAAGTACCCTAGAGGTAAAGAAAATTAAATAAAATAATAATAGGTTGCATGGAGTAATGGATAGAGAACTATCCTTGAAGTCAGGAATACCTGAATTCTTACATATACTGTTCATGCGACTCTGGAAAAGCCTTTCAATTTCCCACAGCTTTAGGTAACACTGCATTGCAGATAATGTACCATCCTGGACAGTAAAGGAAATTTTCTCACCTAGGACCTACCTACATAAATGATTATCCCTCATAATAATATTAACAGCAAACATTTATATAGTACTCTAAATTTAGCAAAATATTCATTTATTAAATAAAAAATAGATGACATGAAAAATCATCTAACTCAAATGCTGAAATTTGACTGGCATTAGCTTATTGAACAATCTAAAAACAAAAGATCTTCAACTAAAATGTTTTGAATTTGTAAAATCAAGGAAAAGTCACTACATCTATAAATCAAATTCTAAATTTTATTAGTTCATTAAATTCAAATTTTGTTTCATTTTTTAATAAGACTACATAATAATTGTTCAAACAAGAAGTAACAGTTCACTTGAAGTCAAAGTGTCATGAAGCTGCTTTTAGGCATAAGGAAATACTTGACTGGTAAAGAGTGAATGTTTAGATGAAAAAGAGGAAATCATAAACCATAACATATGATCCAAACCAAATATATAGTCTTTCAGAATTTTTGTATTTAGTATAAAAATTATATTCAAGGAACTGGGAGGCTATAGGACAAGAAAGACTTCCATTCTTAATTGAGAATGTTCATTTTAGGAGATTCCAACTCTGTCTCATGTTAAGATTTTTGAATCTAGATTTTTTAAAAATGATGACATTAAAATGTGTCTATAATGGTACTCATACATGGAATATACCATCTCATATGGTATGGAAATAGCAAGTGCATATGTTTAAAACTGAGGTTTTAAGGACACTCAGATTTCTTAGAATAGTAAATCCTAGGCCTAGTGTGGCTGGAATTCAAAATATAAAAAAGCATTTTCACATCTTCCCCATAGTCCTCCACTTTTAAAAAAGCTTCTCCTTACTGCCTCCAATACTTTGAAGTGGTACACAGCTTAATTCTTCCCATTTCCTAACACAATGCCATACATGTTATAATTGTGCATAAATGAATAAACCAGATAGTCTCAATTTGGGGTTTTTCCTACTTCCCCCTTAATCACCTTTGTCAATTGAAATTCTATTACCTCTGGATTTGAATTTTATCATAAAGTCAATTCAAGACCTTTGTTGTTTATGTAACCATAGGCTCAGAAAAGGGGAAGATTGCTGTAAGAGGGAATATAATAGGTACAATAATATTAGCTATTCAAAATGTGTTGCTTAAAGTCAGGAACTGATGAACCAAAAGTTATTGATTTGAGATGGGTAAGTTTACCATAGCTCCTGAAGTACCCAAATTCTCTTTTTATATTTCCAAATATAGGCAACAAGCACAGATCCCAATTGCTACTGCTGGTGTTGTATATCCTGGAGCCATTGCCATGGCAGGAATGCCCTCCCCTCATCTGCCCTCAGAGCATTCAAGTGTATCCAGCAGCCCAGAACCTGGGATGCCTGTGATCCAAAGCACTTATGGTGTAAAAGGAGAGGAGCCACATATCAAGGAAGAGATGCAGGCTGATGATATCAATGGAGAAATCTATGACGAGTATGATGAAGAAGAGGATGATCCAGATGTGGACTATGGGAGTGACAGTGAAAACCATATTGCTGGGCAAGCCAACTGATAAAGAGTCATAAAATTGTTGTGACCTTAGAGGACCTAAAGAAGCCCCAGCTGGTTCATCTTTACCAGTGGCCAAGCACATTAACTTTCTCATACACTGACTGTTATTTTAACTGTTAGTCTTAACTAGTTGGGACATCAGCTGACTAATAGACCTCAGCCTGCATCAAAAGGCTTTTGAAGGAGAAAAAATAAAACAGCAACAATATCAACAACAAGAGATTGAAATAAGCTATGGGTAAAATAATGCCAGTAATTCAGCTGCTATATCCAAGCACTGAAGTCTTACCCTTCAACTCTTTTTTTTTTTTTTAAATAAACTTTATGGCTGTTTGTTCTACAATGTTCTAGAAATTCTCACTCAGGTACACAGTGCCAACAAGTGGCTTGTGAATGTGTTTTGTTGTTTTGTGCTACAGTTTTAAAAAAATAATATTTTTTTTTGTTTTTGTTTTGGTAATGCACCTGACAGAAAAAAAGAAAGATAAACTTCTCTTTACTCCCTTCCACGGTCTCCATCTCTATACCTTTGCATATTTTAGGGGTGGATGTGTATGAGAGGGGAAGAGGGAAAGAGAGCCTGTTTTTGTTTTTGTTTTTGTTTTTCTGCCATCTGACACCCAATAGGCAATTATTTTCTTCATTGAGGACTTGGTTCATCTATTGCACACCACACTGCGTCTTTGAGCAAGTGCCAAATTTGTACTGAAGTGTTGAACTAGTTCATTTTTTTTTGGTTTTGTTTTCTGTTCTTTCTCAATTAGGACAGTATTATGTCTTAGACAATCCCTTAAAGAACCTAATATACCAGCAGCTGGTGAGATTTTAAGTTTTTAATTTTTTATTATTATTATTATTATTATTATTTTTGGAAACTGTAGGTGCCGTTCTCAGGTGAAAAGAGAGAGAGAGAGAAAGAGAGACATAAAAAATTTTAGAGAAAAATATTTTCTGACCTTGGATTTTTGTGTGTATGTGTGTATGTTTATGGTACTAATAAGAATAATATTGGACCATTGTGAGTAAAACCCACATCTGGGGATGAAATCCCACATCCTCTAAGTGACTGGTCTGGAAGTAACTTTGACCTTTAATTTGCACTTCAAATGACAACTTAACTTAATCAAGTATGGGGCTCAGAAATTATGTTTTTAAACTTCTAATATTATCTTCATTCGATGGATCTGGTGGTCCTATTTAACAGAAGTGTGCATGTATAACATGGAAGCCACTAACAATACCAACCTATTTACAGATGAGTTTTTCCCTTTGATGATTAGTTTTTCCCTAACCTTTGGCTATTTGAGGGTTTTATTTTGTTTCATTTTGTTTTCCCCTAACATCTTTTGGCCTCTAAGATTATGCTTCACATTGAGTAAGTCTGGTCTTTTGGCAGAAATTGAGTAAGCATTTTTCTTCAACATTCCATTCAGTTCTAACCAGGAATTGGATCTGGTGATTTTATAAGGTGTTGTGTTAAATTTTTCCCCCATTTTCCTTTGTAATGAGATAGTCTCTTTGTATTTCATGATAGTGAAAATGACAAATATTTTCACAAAGTAGACAGCAGGATTCAATTAAAAAGCGATTACAGCCAAACTAAATTGATAGTATCTGAGCTCAAGCCACCATTGTCTGCTGAACTTGCCTTTGCTAAAAACATCCTCTAAAGACATTCTCCTGAGGCATGGTGTGCACATAGAAAGACAACAGGTGATGATTATTTTATTTCTTTTTTGCTTGCCAAAGGGCCACTGAAAGTGTGAGGCCTTTGCAAATAAATGCTGACTTTCCAAGCAAATTGCCAACAATGGTCATGAAACAGGACAGTATACCAACCAGTAATTTGGATGTGCGATGTTATTCACTCCATCTTTTTACTCAACCCCGCCACTCCCTGACCTATACTCCTACTCCCACCAATTTGGATTTATACCTCTGAATAGGAACAAAACATCCTTTTTGTTTTTCTCTCTCTCAAAAGACTTGCTCTGGGGTTCTGCTTGGAGGAGCTATTCATATCCTGCATGTCAGAGATTTTGTTTCCTTTGTTCTTCTGTTTGTATTTGATGACTGTATATTTCAGTTGAACTGCCTCTTCTTGCTAGTGTTGTGATGATGATAATAATAATGGTCAGCTGTTCCCAGATTAGTAAATTATGTATAATTTATTTTATTTCCCCTATTCTATTTTATTCTATTCTGAATTGGAAATGCAGCCAACAAAGCTGTTAAGATATTTAAAACTAATTTCCCTTCTCCAGCTTCTTACATATATAGTACAAAAAACTATATATATATATATAAATATATAAAATATATATACAAAAAAACTCACTTATCCCAACATCTTTTTCCCTCCCTTTTTAAAAATTTTGGCCTCAGCAATGTCAAGTTCTGATGTTTATTATGAAGGAGTGAATTAATGGGAGTGTTGTGTTCAATCTTAATTAACTTCTGCTCTCTCATCACTCATTTTAGTTATTTAATTACCACAGTCATCTAGAGCCAATTTTTTGTTTTGTTTTGTTTCTTTTTTTTTTAAGCACTCTGTTTGGATAAGGAAAAACTAGACACTTGTTTTTATATCATTATTAAGTACAATGTGAAAACAGATTTTTAAAAATTTGTTCCCTGTCTTTGTGAACAAATTATTTCTGACTTATGTGGGTTCACCTCTCACGTTTGCTGGATGCTTATTTTCCACCATGTTATAAATATGCTTTGTTTTAATTTTGTGACTTTGGGCTACAAGAATACTTTGTTTTAGCTCCAGGTAGGTGCCATCAAGGCATTCATAGTTAGAGCCAATTAAGACACCCTTGTGAAAAATGTCAAAACTTTTTTCTCCCAAGGGAGAAGGCCACATCCTCTATTCTGGGTTGTTGTTCATTGTGAACTTTAACGAAACTTTAATTTTAAACTCAGACATAAATTTTACTAAATTAGATGTGTGCCAGAAAGACCAAGCAAGTGTGTTCTGGAGCATAAAGCAAGCCAGCAGCCCTATATCATATTCCTCATATTCCATTTGACTTACTGGATGGGACTCTGTGTTCCAGTTTTTCCCTACTATTTAAAAAATATGCTAATTTATAAGATGATTTGAAGTGTATAGGTGAAAGATAACTTATTACGTTAACACATTGCCATTTCTATATTTGATTGATTGATGATATTGTAATGTCTTAAAGCCTTATTTTTCTCCTTGCTTTTGTTTGTACTCCACAGTACCCATGATAGAAAAACTGGAGAAAAAGAAGGTAATTTTCACCTAAAACCAACAACAGAGGTATTAGTCTATATCTTGGTTAATCTGGAGTCTTTATTCTTGGTCCCTTCCACTATTTCCCTTTTGTCCACACACACTCCTTCCTATAGCAGAAGTTCATTGTAATACATTTGGTGAATATCTAAGAGACAAGCACTGGAGAAAGTGGATTAAAGTTGCTTATATTTAAGCTGTTAGTAATTTGGCTGGTTACCTCAATGGAATGAAATATAAACCTTTTCTCAATATATTCATGCCTTAAGTTCGTCAAATAAAATTTTAAGTACATTTAACATCCACATTTAACAGCAATTTAATCAGGCCCCAGAAAGAACAGTAACTATTGTTCTCGCTTATAAATTAATTTGGTAACCAACCAAATCCTCTTATGACAAATAAATATGGAAGAATGTTCTTCTTTCATAACATTAATTCAAAGATTTGATTTATGCGTAGAATTTTTCTTTACCTAAGTCTATATTAGGAAGTAAATTGTCTTTAACTTTTTTATATTCCACTTTCAGAAGTTCTCTTTTTTTCTTAATCCAAAGACATGTGCAGTTATTTAGTCCCAAGGAAGCCTCTCATATTACATTTTAAATAACAAAAATATTATACTTTCACCTATTCTACTAGGTGGATTGTCCACTTGTAACTAAATAATTACATACTATATTCACATGTGTAGATTTATGAAATACTGGTCTACCAAGTTACTGACAAAATAAAATGTATGGTTTTACAAAAAAAAAAAAAATAAGTTCACTTAGAGTGGATTCAAGTAGCTCCTTATCTTATAGGGCAAGGGTATTTGTTTAGCTTGGCTTCTAGAGTACTTACATTTAAAATTTTTCTTCTGTCAGTTTCACAGACTGAAGATGATGTCATGTTGGGTTTTCTACTGATTGATTTCTATCCTCCCCAGTGTTTCTGTCACTGGTTCGCTAAAACAGTATTTATATAGCTCCATTGGCTCTAAAGCTCTTAGTCCTTCTTACAGTTTGATTTTTACAAGTGAAAAGGAAAAAAAAAAAGAGAGAGACAATCAAATGCCTGGAGCTTAAAACAAAGTATGTGCAACCTACCATCTCACTTGAAATTTAATAAGAGAAATAATTATGTAAATATAACATAGAATTATAGATTTATATTTTGTTCATAACACATAGTGTAATATAAGTTGTATATTTTCATGTTTTTGGTTTTATGTTATCATTCATGCCACAATAAAAAGAAAATCTGAGTTTATGTACTCTTAAAAAAAAAAAAAAAGATGTGGGTTGCCACCATCCTGTTTTTGTTTGTTTTTGTTTTTGTTTTTTTGCATTTCCCTTTTTCAGTATTACTGCCCTAAAAGGCACCAATAAAAACAGCAAATGTGTTCTTTACCTATTACACTGTGTTTCTTTTTCCCAATTCTTATTTCAGAACTGTGATCTTTATTCATGTCAAAAAAAAAAACAGGAAATGATCATTTCTTTTTTGCTATCTGTGTAAAAAATCATTGTTGTAATTTTCAAAGACTAAAAATACCATGACTGAGAGGACCTGATTGTTATGGTATGTGTATGCACTAATTTATCACTTTAATCACTTTCATATTTGCATTTTTAAATAAAAATAAGGAAATAGACAGTTCTGTTTTAGGAAGATCACATTGAAAGAACTTAGTATACAGTTGAGTACTTCAAATGGAAAATGACTATGTTCTGTGAGATTTTACTACCAATATTTTGGTTTTGATCTGAGAACCGAGTATTTAATTCTTAGAACTAGACAATATTATTAGAAATACAGCCAAATCCCATTGTAAAGCATCTCATTCTGCACAAATTTTGATTATACTGTCGAATCAAGTAATGTCTATTTTTTTGCCCTACTAGTTCTTGTGCATCTCTCATTTCCTAAAACTTATAAAATGTTCAACATGGTTTTTGATATGTATTCTATTCCGTTCGGTTCCTACAAACATTAATTAAGTGCCTACCACTGCCTCAATCCAAGTTCAAGTCCTCATCAACCTTCAAATGGACTACTTTAATAGCCTATTAACTGATCTAGTCCCATTTCAAACCATTCTTGATACTCCTGTTCATGTAATCTTCCTATAACACTTTGAATAAAATAATTCCCTTCCTCAAAAAACTTCAGGGGCTCCACATTATTTATGGCACATAAAACTCTAAGTCGATCATGATCTGCAACCAACCTACCATTCTGATTTCATCTCAAACATTCAAAATTCCAGTTAAACTAAATTACTCACTGTCCCATAATAGTATTCTCAGCTTCCTTCAAGGTTCAGCTCAGGTGCAAGTCCTTCAGGAAGTCTCTATGATTCCAACTCTTTGTTAATTCTGTCCTCAAATTTTCATGTGCATATTTGTCTTTTTTCATATTATTTTCTGCTTAGTGGAATGCAAGCTCTTTCAGAGCAGACTGTTTTTGGTGTGTAGCTCTGCACTTCCAATACCTAGCAAAATGTTTTATGCAGAAGAGGCATTTAATAAATACTTACTGAATTAAATTTAAAGCATTCATGATATGTAGGTGTAAGGCTTCTGAGTAGTCTACAAGCCTTTGACCTCTTATTTCTCAAACATGTCATTTTTCTCAATCCAGTTTTTTTTAACTATTTCCCCTATGCTAACCTCTTCTTGAAGTTGCTGAGTATCAAAAGTATATATTAACTTACTTTGGAGGGTCTAGTCTAGTTCACTGTAGAATTTTTCTACCTCTTCATTTTCTGCAACAGATTTTGACACAAGAGTTAGTGTGATCAAATGAGATCAAACATAAAGTGCTTTCAAAATCTTAAAGCACTATGTAAATGCTATTACTACTATAATTGTTATTATAAGTTGTTACCGTCCTGATTATCTTAATTATTAATTATTTGCTAATCTTTAGTTTGGCAAGATAAGTTCCATGAAGTGATTTTTTTTAATTGTCTTTAAACATAGGATAAGAACAATTCTGCAAAATCCATTGCTTCTCCAAGAAGCTGAGCTCCATTTTTCCATTCAGTTGTAAATTCCTTTTATCTTTTGGTTTCATTTATTATGAAAAGATCAATATTGATGTGTTTCAGTACTTCTAATAACATATCAATTTATTGGTTATTGGACAACAACCTCATCTTGAGAGTACTTTCAGTTAAATTAATTTTAATAGACTCAGCACTGTGTGATTCTTAGCATTCTATGTGCCCTTTGACTACTCCCCTGGAGCTTTTTTAGTACAAAAGAAGGGTCACCTGGATGGAACATATTACATATTCAGGAAAACGGTCCTGAAGTATTCATAATTAAATAGGTTTACTACATGCTGAATGACTGTGTCAAAAGCAGAGTTGTTAATGGTTCAATATCAACTTAGATGGTTTCATGAAGTGTCCCAAGGAGTGCTTAGCCAATGCTGTTTTGATTTAAACAAAGACAGAGATACCATATTTATCAAATTTGCAGAAGACACAAAACAGAGAGAGGTAACCAAAAGAAATGGATAGCTGAGTTGTGGTTAAAATAGGCTAAAAATAAAAAAGATAAAATGTTAAAAAGAAAAATACAAAAATATAAAATATTACAATCAAGTTTTAAAAAGTTAGTTTTAGAAATACAAGAGAGGAAAAATATAGCTAGGCAGCAATAAGTCTGGGGAAAAAAAGATATAAGGACCAAAAATACTTTTTCTGTATTTGCTTTGGTTTTTATGTTTTATTTTATTTATTTTTATCCTCAATTTTGTATTTACTTTGTATATATTTTGTATTATCTGTGTACATGTTGTTCCCCTTTTCCTAGTAGAATGTAAGCTCCTTGAGGGTAGGGACTTAATAACTTTTGTCTTTTGTATCCTTAGCACCTAGAGTATAGTGCTTGACACATTATAGGTGCTTAATAAAGTCTTGTTGACTTTTTGAAAAAAGGCCTGGGAGCTTTAGTGCACTGCAAGTTCAATGTGAGTCAGCAATATAAGGTAGCTGAGAAATCAAATGAAATCTTATACTGTATTAGAAGAGACACAATATCCATAAATAAGAACATGGTCATGATGATGCACTGGTTAGACACCATCTGAAGTATTGTGTTCAGTTCTAGGCATTTAGGAAAGAGAGTGTTAAGCTAGAGAGCTTCCAAAAAATGGCAACCAACTTGACCTTGATATGTTGTCTTATGAGGGTAGACAGAATAATCTGGATATGTGTATTTTAGAAAAACTTGAGTGATACATGAAAGCTATCTTCAGTTATTTGATGGGCCAACATACAGGGAAAGAAATATTTTTGACATTAACAATCCTCTGCTCTTTGAAACTTTCTTCTCCCTTGGCTTTTGTGACACTGTTCTTTCCTGGTACTCCCTGTCTGATTCTCCCCAGTGACCTCTATAGGATCATCATTGGTATCATGTTCCTTAAGCTCAAATGTGCCCCAGAGTTCTATATTCAGCTCTCTTTTATAGTGTCTTTATACACTTACTTTTTGATTTTCTAAGCTCCTATCTCTATATAGACGACAGAAATCTCTGTACTCCAGCCCTGTGTTACCAAGTGGCTCATGGACTTCTTAACTTGGATATCCCACAAGAAAATTTATCATATACTTTCTCCTTATAGATTTCTGTTCTCCTACTTCTTCTGAGGTCTTTGTCATCTTTGCATTCAATCAGGTTCACAGTCATGAAGTGAACTTTGATTCTTTACTCTCCCTCATTCGCTATATCCCCAAAGTTGCCATAACTTGTCAACATAACCTTAATGGCATCTCTTTTTCTCCTCATTTTATCTCTAGTCATAGTCACTAAACTCACTCAGACCCCGGTTGCTTCATCTCCCAACCCACTATTCATCTACTCAAGCAGTCTTCTTGCCTTCCATCTTGTCATTATATGTATACCTCTTCTTCCCTTAATCTCTTACTCTAGGAACTATAATCAAATCAATGCTATCATTGTTTTTCTGAAATGGGCATGAAAACAAACTGCTCTGTGAATCCATTCACCATTTTTTAACTTTCCAGAAAAAAAAAACAAAAAACTCACTTCCCTGGTCACTACTCACTCATTAACACTATGATGTGTTACTTCCTTTCTATTAGAATGTAAGTTTCTTAAAGGCAAAGGCGGTCTTGCTTTTTTTCTCTTGTTTTCCTAAAACTTAGCACAGTGTGAAGTATATAATATGTGCTTAATACATTTTATCTAATCTTTCAAATCCTTATTGGCTCCTTACTAGCTTTTGGCAATAGTCTCTGAAGTTTCACTTAGCTTCAGTTTTCCCTTTTCTAAACCATCCTCCACATAATTGCCATAGTAATTTTCCTAAATAACCTTGCTTAACTTATTCAAAACATTTCAGTAGCCCCCTTTTGCCTCTAAGATAACATAGTGCTCCAGGCTACCTTTCCAGATTTGTTTCCTGTTGCTGAAATAATATATTCCATGTACTAGCTTCCTTCATACATTTTGGCCCATCTCCTACTTTCCTCTGCCTGTGTATGGACTGTCCAATCCAATCTATCCCATAAAGTTTTATTTAGCACTTACTGTGTGTAATGGATAGATCACTGGGCTTGGAATCAAGAAGACTCATTCATCTTCATAAATCCACATCAAACCTCAGACAATAACTGTGTAATTCTAAACAATCACTTAATCCTGTCTGCCTCATTTCTCTCATCTGTAAAATGAGCTGCAGAAGGAAATAGCAAACCCCTCCCATTATTTTTGCCAAGAAAATCCTAAATGGAGTCAAGAGTTAGATACAACTAAATTCAACAACTGTGTGCAATGCATTATTAGGTTTTGGAGAGGCAAAGAAAAAAATACTTTCCTTGAGAAGATTATATTCTATGGGGCAAGGTATAGTGGGTATAATATGTAACAGATAACTATGTACACAATTATTTGAAGAAGGAGAAAACATCACCAGTTGGGAAATTTGACAAAGACAACCCTTATACCACTATCTATGGCAAATGAGCTGGACTTTTCAATGAAGCTAGAGAGTCTAAGAGGTAGAGTTAAGGAAGGAGTACGTTCCAGTCATGAGGGAAAGTGTATGCATAGGGACAGAGACAGAGTTTGCAGTTTATGCCATATTTTTCTTTCCTCAGACTACCCATACCCTATGTCGGTGCTAAATACAAACCTATTTTCTAGGAACTTATTAGCACTTCTGCCACTGTTGATTGCGGCAATAAGTATGGCAAATTATTTTACATTTCTGAATCTGATCTTTACTAGATTGTAGGTTCCTATAGGACAAAGCAGAGATGGTGCCTTTTAATTTCCTTTATCTTCCACTTAGTATCTAGTACAGTCTTATGCAGAGAGCAGATATCACATACTTCTGTTGTCTTCTACTTTATTTGTCTTTTAATTCCTTTGTTTGTAAGCATCTCTTTCCTTTTATAGTTATAATTATTGTATAAAGCTGCTTTTTTGCTTCTGGTTTTCTTATTATATGTTACTTCATATGCCTATGCATTTTTAAATATTAATTAATTGATAATAGATAAAGAAATTGACCCAAGGGAAGTGAACTAATCATTCCAAGGTTATACAGCCAGGAAACAGCAGATCTGAGCCTTGAATCCAAGTATTTGGGGTGGGGGTCGGGGGGTGATTATTTGTTAAGTTTAATGCTCCTTTCAGTATATCAAGTTATAATATTCTTTTCTCTTTAGTCATTGAATTATTCTGTGTTTTTCACAACTACAAGGCTGCTATAAATCTTTAAACAGCTATTTTTGTATCATTCTTAGAATATGTTTCCAATAATGAAATTACTGTGTCAAAAAGAATGATTATTGTAGTATCTTTTGTAGTTTATCGGATTACTCTTTTAAAAAGACTTTCTAATTTTCAGCTGTACAAGCAGTTTATTGGCTCCAAGTCAGAAGACTTAAATGATACTATCTCTCATTACCTTAAAGAAAATTTATTGTACAGTCACCTTTGCTAGAATATATCTATTCCAAAATGGAAATGTATTTCCTTGTAGAAATTCATACATATTTGGACTTCATTTTTGTTTCCCTTGCTCAGAATTCCCTTCTTCATCCTTTCCACTTCTCATCATCCCGTAGATTCCCAAGTCTCAACTCAGATGACAACTCTTACACAAGGTTTTTGCTGATCACCCTAGCTGTGAGTTCTCTATCAGTGAAATTACTTTGTATTTACTTTGTATATATCTGCTAATATGTTCTATCCTCTTCCTTCATCCTCACATCTCCCATGACTCAACCCGAGAATGTAAGCTCCTTGAGGGCAGAGGTTTTTCATTTATGTTTTTGTATGCCTAACACTGTGCCTTGCACATAGTAGGTGCTTAATAAATGTTTGTTGAACTGAATTGAAGGGAAATTAGATGTGGGTCCAGCTCACTCTCTGGCTTCTATTCCTGTCTGAAATGTATGTAATGACAGATTAATTCAATAGATTACTCATCCAACCAACTGCATGTAATAACCTAAGCAATAATCAATTTCGATCCTCTTGGTTTTTCCTGTATGGATTGTTGGCCTAATTTTTTTGAGAGCCATGAATTTCATAGATTAGTGTTGTAGCATTTGACACAAATGTAACAATTTCATTGACAAACAGAATCATTAGGAGGATCTCTCATTCTACAAAGAATCCCTTCTCTATTTGGATTCAACATAAGACATCCTGGATGACAATGGTGAGCACAAATAGTGAATTTATACCACCCTATTTCATATTTTTTAGGAAAATACTACATCTGGAGCTAAGTTAAAATCCTGCCTCAAATAGCGAACTTGTGTAAGTCACTTAGCCTTTCTGAATCTCAATTTCCTCTTCTGTTAATAGAGATACTAATATATAGTGCAATGCTTCTTAAACTTTTTCAATTCATGCCACTTTTTGCCCAAGAAATTTTTATATGACCTGGGCATATAGATATATAAAATAGGTATACAAATCAAACATTTACTTATAAGAAATCATGATTTCGTAACTCCTACATTCAGTTACAAGAAGCTGGGATGTAGCAAATAAGCTTGGTGTAAGGATCAAATGCTTTAATGTATATAAAGCACTTGCAAACCTTGTAATACATATACTTATGTAAATACATATAGCTATATATAATCTACTATATTGTTGGTGTTGATAGTGAGAATTACTGAACAAAATTTTCTCTGTAATGCTATCTATTCAAAAATGTGGAGTGGTCATCAACACTACATTTTGCTCTACTGAGTAAAATGGTTTGGGCTTTTGTTTGTTTGTTTTTGTTACCAATAATAAATCCATAGGAACCTTGCATTCTCTATATCTTTCTGTGAATCTTGGATCTATTGCTTAAGATTGTTTTCAATTGTCATCTAGTCATTTTTCAATCACGTATGATTTTGCATATTTGAGGTTTACTTGGCAAAATAATAGAGTTATTTGCCATTTCTTTCACTAGCTCATTTTACAGATGAGGAAACTGAAGCAAACAGGGTTAAGTGCTTATCCAAGGTCACATAGCTAGTAAGTGTTAATAAGTAGCTAAGAGCAGATTTGAACTCAGGAAAATGAATCTTCCTGACTTTAGGTTCAGCATTTTATCCACTGAACTCCCTAGTTGCCCCTTCAAAAGCCTACCTGTTCCTTTCTCATATTTCCTTCATGAATGCCCTCAGTGTATCACAGAATAACAGAATCTCAAATTTAAAAGTACCTAGCTACTAGGTGTACACCAGCACCTAGACCAACACACAACTGGAAAATAATTTTTTTTAAAAAACCCATGAACTCTATTGAGGAGAAACCATGTCACTTCTGGATAACTCAAATCATAAGGAAATTTTTCCTTATATAAAGTTTAAATATGCCTCTTTGCAGCCTCCAACTATTGTTCCTAGTTCTTCCCTCTGGTTCTAAGCAAAATAAATCTATTACTTCTTCCACATGACAGCCCTTCAGATACTTTAAGACAGCTATCATGCTCCCCCCCCCAAATCTTCTGTTCTCCAGGCTAATCATTCCTAGTTCCTTCAACTGATGTTGATGTGGCATGGCTTTAAGTCTCCTCACTATTTTCATCACTTCCTCTGGGCATGCTCCATCTTGTCATTTTAATTCCTAAAATGCAGCTCTCAGAAATGAACACAATACTTCATATGTAACTAATTAGGGCAAACTTCAGTGGGACTATAATCTTCATTGCTTTAAACATTATTATTGTGGTCTGATATCTGTGAAATTTCCCAAAGTTATTCCAACCCCCATTTCTCTATTTGTTCAATTCTGGATTCAGATTGTTCAGTCTCAATATGTGTTCAAGTTAATTTATTTAATTGCATGAGATATTTTTTGTGTGGCAATTAGATCAAACTCTTTTGAGCTTCTATGGATTTCATTTAAGAGTATGTGCAATTTTTGAAAAAGATCTAGTACTCTCTAAAACAAATATTCATTTCTTATTAACAACAATATTCTTCAAGTGAATCTAGATAGCTGGGGATAGTGGAATATTTCATTCTTTGAAGAATTAAAATGAAAGGTCATTGAAAGCACAATGGAAAAGGACATGGTATAATTTGGTAGTTTAGGACACATTACCAAAAGACATAAAACATGTCTCCATAGGGAATGATGGGCAGTTCTCATTATTCACTGATATACCTTCAGAGAGAGGCAACCTAAGAGACAGAAAAAAGACCATTTTTACATTTAGAAATGTAGGTTGAAATCTTGCCTCTAATACATAATAGTAGATAGCTCCTGTAAGTTAGCTAGTCTCTTGGTATACATAGCAATTTTTCTAAGATTATAACTTAAAGAAGGCTTTTAAATCTATATAATACCTACACCAAGAGCTTCACAAATCTGGGCAATATATATATGTATAAGCCTGGCGGGTATCAAAGGGTGTAAAGGAAGATTCCCAATATCTTAGATCAATCCTGGCAAAGATTTGGGGCAATATACAGTCAAGAGCTGTGTAATATGAAAAGATATAGATGCTTGAAATATTTCTTTGGAATGAATACTCATACCAGGGAGTCAACAGATCAAAGTAAGATCACATTAGCTTTTCTTTCTTCAATAAACACATTTTGTTTTTGTATATTTGAGCTTTCTGTCCATAAAATGCTTAATTTATTTTCATATGAAGTGCTTTCTAGACATAATATTCTCATTCTAAATTTGTGCAGATGACTTTTTGAGTACATGTAAGACTTTATATTTCATCATTATTAAATTGCATCTACTTAGATTTGATCCATTATTCCAACCTA
>JAJPUD010007760.1:0-41607 GCA_023553655.1 Myrmecobius fasciatus | reverse complement strand
GATAGAAAGACATAAGTCTTTCTATTATGTCTTTCTATCCCTCCAGCCATCTTCTAGGTTAATATTTCATTCTAACTCTTTGGTTCTCTTTTGTCAGTATCATATTTAAGCCTAGCAGCAAAACTGAGATTAGTTAACTGAGTTAGCATTGTGGCAAGTGGAAAACATCAAGTTTCTTGAGCCTAAGTTCTATTACACTGTCTCAGAAGGTAGCATACAGTGAAGTATATAAGGAGAATGAAAAGATTACAAGGAGATTGGTATAGTGAAACCTTTTGGCTCCATAGCCACAGATTATTGCCTATAGGAAGTAACCATGATACAAATAAATTGCTAAGAAGATTGAGATTCCTTAGAGTCCTGGGTGATGTGACAACCTATGTTAATCAAATCCTTGGTATCCAGACTTTTTGATTCTTTCTCAAAGTTTAATCATTTTAAATTATCTTTCTAGCTGTGGTTTTGTAGGTCATTTGTTTCTGGTAAAAGACTGCTCACATGTTCTTCCAATTTTTGCTATATTTTGACTGACTAATATTTCTTTTTGGATTACTTAATTTTTGTATTTTGTTTCTTCATGCTTTTTTTAAGGTGTCCACTACTTTGCTAAAATTTCTAGTTTTAAGCTTTTCCTTCTTATTCCCAATGCTTTCATCAATACCTATGATAAAATATGCCCTTTTTTCAATATAAGGGTAGCTGCTGTCTTGATATCACTTGATATTCAAAGTTATTTCCTCACTCTCCCCAATCTAGATAAATAATAATTTTTAAGCACTCAAAACTAGTCAATATACAAATTGAGCTAGACAATATACAGGAAGTCTTATATCTAAAGTCCCTCTTACAATCCATGGAAGAAAGAGAGGTAGCTTTTTCTCATCTATTCTTGGGAGCCAAAATTAGTCATTGTACCTATCATACCCAACAATTTCCCATTGTGGAGTTCTGTCTTCTTTTTATCCATTCCTTTTTCATTATATCCATGGTGCAAAATTTCAATTCCTGAATCAGGGTGGCAAGCAGGAACTGACAATGACTATATAGAATTCTCATTCTTTGAAGCAAAGTCCTTAGACTGCAATATTTAGTTTTTAATGTGAACTGAAGGTGGGAGAGAGACAGATAGAACAATATGACTAATTATGGACACTCTTTGCTATTTGTTTTTTCTCTTTTGTTGGGAATTATCTTTTAATTCTTCCTTTAGTTGTTGATCTGCTTCTGACACATTTCTTACTGTTTTTCAAGATTTTGTAGAGAGAACTTGCCTTCTAAAGCCATATAGTGTCTGCATTTCCATTATTTTTAGACTTTTTTTTTAAGTTTATGGCTACATTTGAAAGATCCTTTGGAAATGGATCTTCTGGCACCATCTAAGTTGAATATCTTATATGAAAAGCCACATAAGATTCTTCAACTTTAGGTGAAATTTGGGAACATATATATCTTTGTTCAACAAATTTTGAATCCACTTGATTGTACAATTATATATTTTTCAACTGTTCATCTACTTCACAATGACATTGTAAGGTCCCGTTCATCTACTTTACTGAAGTCAATGTATACTTGACCTATAACCCACCCTGGTTTCTCAGCATAGTAACCCTGTCAAAGGAAAATATGGTGAACTTATCATGATTTGTTTGTGGTGAACCTATATTGATTCCTAATGAGCACTGCTTTCTTTTCTAAGTCCTTACAAGTAGCTCTTTTAAAGACAGATTATAAATAAGTGGGAGGGGAAGCAATCTTAAGCATATTAGTTTATAGAATAAAGAATCTTCTTTCATTTAAAAAATATTAGGACAATGTTTTCCCATCTTTGCTAAGTCAACATCTTCTCCCTGTTCTGCATGAATTTTCAAAGATCACTTATAGTGTCTGAAAAATCGCATGTGATAGTTTTTCTAGTACCCTAATGTTCTTTGTTTTGGGCCTAGTAACTTGAAATTATTAAGGAAAGGTAAATGTTCTCTTAAAATCTGGCTGTATTTTACTCTCTGTAAATCATTTTTGCTGTATAATTTCCAATCTGAATATTAATTTCCTTTGTAGAGAAAACAGAAGCAAAACAAAAGTTAAACATGCCTGCCTCTTTTAAATCATTTTTTACTCTTTACTAGCTTTAGTGTTTCCAACATTATTCTTATTTCAATTCATCCTAAGTAACTTAACTTTCTCCTATGCCTATAAATTCTCCTTAAGATATTATTGTGTATACTTAATATAAGAAAATGGAATAAGAAATTATATTATAACCTAAAACTTTATATTCACCACCTCAAAACAATAATACTGACATCTGCATATTACTTCAAGTTTTCCAAAGCATTTTGGAGATGAGATGGAAATGAGATATATTATCTCATTTTAACCTCACAAAAAGTGATATAAAACAAATAACATGAACAAATATTTTAAGGAAACGTAATCAAAGAATATGTCTTCTGCAAAGAGGAAAGATGATGAAATAAAATAATTTATTAAATAATAAATCAAAATTACATAGAAGAATTAGAAATAGCAAAGCATAAATCAATGGAATCTGTAGGATTATAGAATGCAAATAGATATCCCTAGTTTATTTTTACCAAGAAACATAGTAGTTAAACCTCAGAATTTCAAAATCAAATAAAAAATATTGCATGAAGTTAATGAAAAGCTTTTCATTGCCATGGAAATTATCTGGAATGATTTGCACCTACTTAGCATTTATGAGAAGTCAACCTTGGTATTATATTCTAAAAAGCAAAAGAAATATATATCTAATACTGCACAGATAAACTAATAATCTGTGGAAAATAGTAAGTATACTAAAAGAAGAAATGTAGCTCTTTATTTTTTTTTAAATTTTATTTGCATAACATATGTGTGGGTAATTCTTCAACAATAACCCTTACATAGCTTTCTGTTACAAATTTTTCCCCCCAACTCCCCGCCCCTCCCCTAGATGGCAGGATATCCACTACATGTTAATTATGTTAAAATATTGGCAAATCGAATATATGTATACATATTTCCAAACTTATCATTGTTGTGCAAGAAAAATCTTATTGTAGCTCTTTATTTTATAAGAAATCAGAGTTGAATAGTATATTTTAATGTAATACTTCAAGTAAGAATATCATAAGAAAGCTAAGTATCTGGAATTAACAAGAGAATTTATAGTAATGAAAACAAGGCTTTTACTCTTCAAGGACTAAATTTGTAAAATTCTCATGTGGGTTGAGTGAAGGAAGAAGCATCTAAAGGAACATGAAATTATGAGGATTGAGTCAGGAAGAGAGAAACATGCAGTACTGAATTTAAAATTTTGAACTAAAGCTGGCTTAAATAGAGGCTAGCTCTATTGCTAGCCTCTTGGAAAGT
This sequence comes from Myrmecobius fasciatus, assembly GCA_023553655.1. Taxonomy (NCBI): domain Eukaryota; kingdom Metazoa; phylum Chordata; class Mammalia; order Dasyuromorphia; family Myrmecobiidae; genus Myrmecobius; species Myrmecobius fasciatus. The sequence goes on along the minus strand of JAJPUD010007760.1, from coordinate 38,235 downwards.
AGGACAAAAGGAAAAGAAGGAGAAGGAATAAGAGTTGTGTTTTTCCCCATTGAGGAAGAATATCTTAGAATTATTAAAGTGTGTTCTTGGAAGTAGAAAGGCTGTGAACCTGTAATGGGTCTATTAGAAGAGAATGAAACATTAAAGTTCATTCTTCTCTAAAGAGGGCAATGATAGTATCATTGTTCCTAAGGTTCCTGCCACATAGATTGGGCTAGTTTTTCCTAAGACTTACTCTATTCAACCTAGGTTATTATTTTTTTTTCAAATGAAATTGCTTAGAGATCTAAGGTTTGGACCATTGGTGTTGATTTCTATTTACCTGAATACATAAGGTACCAGAAGCCTGAGAAACTCTAGCTCCATGGGACCCAAAGTGAGAGAAACTACACTCAACTGAATCAAAACTATCTTTCTTCAGTGTTTTTTTTAATGCTATAGCTAAGAAAACCTTCATTTGTTAATTCCTAAATGTTTCTACAGCATTTCATTTCAATGCAATTTCAAACCTAAGATATCAGATGAGTTGAGATAGACTTAAACAATTAAAAGAGCTTATTTTTTTGGGACTGCCTCCCATTTCAGGAAAGGGGATACTGGGACCCCAAAGAGCATGTGACACAGAAGTTCAGTAGACAAGACAGCATTAGCATAGAGACTATTAGCAATACTTCAGGATTGGCATGTAATAAATACAAAAGCATTGAGTAGGACCAAGCCCCTGAATATGGAATCCAAATAATTTTAAAACATTTCCTCTTTCATGGTTTGGTGGGATGGGGAATAGAGAGGAAAATGGTTCTCTCTCTCTCTCTCAATGAAGGAAGAAAAATAGTAGTTAAGAACATCCTAAGTGGTCTTCTAGAGGTGGAGCCAACATGGAGCAGTGAAGCCCTCATTCTCCCAGTTTCCATCAGAAAGCTGGTGAGAGAGTATTTATTCTAGCAGATCAGCAACTGAGACCTTCAGTACTGGCTCAATAGCAGAGAAAACCATTAGAGTTGTCCCCAGTCCCACCTCAGAAGGCAAATTCTGGGAAACCAGGCTGTTTCCTAAAAAAAGAAGGCAAAGTTACCTCCTGCAAACACAAGGGGCCCCTATGCTCAAAGCCAAGGCTTAGAGCTGCACAGGAAGCTTGGAACAACACCCCTTTTAATGCAGGAGCAGAGCTCAACCATAAAAGTAAAAAAGAGAAGAAATACCAGAAGAAAAGGAAAGAAAATGAGGAAGACGCAGGAAAGAACCTTGACTATATAAAGCTACTATGGTGACAGGGAACTGAAATACCAACAAAGACAATGACAAAATGTCTACAGAGGAAATCTCAAAGAATTGGTCTCAAGCCCAAAGAGGTTTCTTAGAAGTGTTCATAAAATACTTTAAAAGGCAAATGAGAGAGGCAGAAGAAAAAATAAGGAAAGAAATGAGAGATATGCAAGAGAGAGTTAACAGCTTGGAAAAGAAAAGGCAATTCCTTAAAAAATACAATTGGCCAAATGCAAAAAAAAAAAAAAAAAAATTCCACTGAAGAAAACAACACCTTCAAAAGTAGAATTAACCAAATGGAAAAAGAACAAAAGCTAATTGAAGAAAATCACATATTAAAAACTAGAATGGGACAAATGAAAGCTAATAATGCTATGAGGCATCAAGAATCTAACAAATTAAAATAAATGAAAAAATGGAAGAAAATGTAAAATGTCTTATTGGAAAAACAGCTGACCTAGAAAATAGATCCAGAAGAATTTAAAAATTTTTGGTCTACCTGAAAGCCATGACCAAAAAAAGAATCTGGATAGCATTCTTCCAAGAGATCATCAAGGAAAACTGCCCTTGATATTCTAGAAACAGAGAAGGAAAATAGTCACTGAAAAAATTCATCGACCACTTTCAGAAAGTGATCCCACCAGGAAAACCTCAAGGAATATTGTTGTGAAACACCAGAATCACAATCTCAAGGAAAAAATACTGCAAAATGCCAGACAAAAACAATTCAAATATCGGGAAGCAAGAATCTGGCAGTTTCTACAATTAAGGATCAAAGGGCTAGAATATTCCTAAAGGCAAAGTACCTGGGTTTATAATCAAGAATTAACTACCCAGCTAGACTGAGCATCATGTTTCAAGGGAGGTGATAGATGTTCAATGAAGTAAGAGACTTTCAATCATTTCTATTGAAAAAAAAAAAACAGAACTAAACAGAAAATTTAATCTTCACAGGACTCAAGAGAAGCAGAGAAAAGTAAAAGGGGGAAATATATATTATTTAAAGGTTAAACTGTTTACATACATCCCTGGATGGCAAAATGATATCTAACTCTTAAGAACTGTATCACATGGGCAGAGGATGTAATTATGAATGGATTTTGATGGGATGATATCAAAGAAAAAAATTAAAGGAAAGAAAAAGAATTGTACTAGGAGAAGAGGAAAGGGGAGGCACAATGGGACAAAGTAGATCACATGAAGAGGCACAAAAGACCTATTACAATCCAGGGAAAGAAGGGAGGGAGAATGAGCATAGTATGAAATTTGATCTCATCAGTTTTGGCCCTAAAAGGGTATAATTTAATCATTCAGTTAGTATAGACATTTATCTAACCCTATAAAGAAGTAGGAAGAGAAAGAGGAAAGAAAAGGGAGGGGCTGGATAGAAGGGAAGGAAAAAACACTAGGGAAAAAATACTAAGAGCAGGGGGATGGGTGACAGATAAGATAGTGGGTTAAAAAAAACACAACACTATGAAAGAAGCAGGGAGGGATGATAGAAGATAAGGCTGTGGGAGAGGTAGGTTAAAAAAAAACACTACAAAGAACAGGGTGGAAAGAAAAAAACAAAAGCAAAATACTGGGGAGAAAAGAGAATGGAGGGAAATAGAGTTAGTAATCATAACTATAAAAGTGAATGGGATGAACTCTCTCAAAACAGAAGCTAATAGAGTGGATTAAAAACCAGAATCCTATAATATGTTGTTTACAAGAAACAGATTTAACACAGAGATACACACACAGAGTAAAGGTAAAAGGCTGAAGCAGAATTTATTATACTTCAGCTGAAATTTAAAAAAAAAAAGAAGTAGCAATTCTGATCTCAGATAAAGCAAAAGTAAAAATGGATCTAATTGAAAGAGATAAGGAAGAAAAGTACCCCTTGATAAAGGATATAGTACACAATGAAATAGTAAGGATATTAAATGTACATGCACCAAGTGGTAGAGCATTCAAATTCTAGAGAAGACATTAAGCTAATTAGAGAAAGAAATAGACAGCAAAACTATATTGGTGGGGACCCTCAACCTTTCCCTCTCAAAATAAGACAAATCTAACCACAAAGTAAAAAAAGAAAAAAAGAAAGAAAGAAAGAAATTAGGGAGGTTAAAAAATGTGTGTGATGCTATTAAAACTACCTATGACAGACCTCTGGAGAAAATTGAATAGAAGCAGAAAGAAACATATCTTCTTCCTCAGCAGTACATGGCACCTACACAAAACCTGACTATAGGGCATAAAAACCTTACAATCAAATTCAAAAAGGCAGAAATAGTAGATGTCTCCTTTTCAGACTACAATACAATAAAACTTATATTCAATAAAAGGCCAGGGAAAGAGAGATTATTTAATTTCCAATTGGTCTTTAGTCTAATTCGAAAGAATGAATGGGTTAAACAAGTCACAGAAACAATCCATAATTTTATCCAAGAAAATGATAATAATGAATCAACAAACCAAAACCTAAGGGATGCAGCCAAAGTAGTCTTTGGGGGAAATTTTATATCTCTAAATAGCTACATAAATAAGATAGAGAAAAAGGAAATCAATGAATTAGGCATACAATTTAAAAAGCTAGAAAAAGAACAAATTAAAAAACCCCAATTAAAAACAAATTAGAAATTATGAAACTCAAAAGAGAGATTAATAAAATAGAGACTAAGAAAACTATTGAATTAATTAATAAAAATGAGAGTTGGTTTTTATGGAAAAAACCAACAAAATAGATAAACCTTTGGCCAATTTCATCAGAAAAAAGGAAAGAAAAAAAATAACTGTAGACAAAATAAAATATTTGGGTGTCTACTTGCCAAAATAAATCCAGGAACTGTAAATTACAATTAGAAATACTTCACAATAAATAAAGTCAGATCTAAATAACTGGAAAAATATCAGTCGTTCATGGGTATGCCAAGCTAATATAATAAAAATGACAATTCTACCTAAATTGGTCTCCTTGTTCAGTGTCATACCAATCAAATTGACAAAAAATTATTTTATAGATCTAGAAAAAATAACAAAATTCATCTGGAAAAACAAAAGGTCAAAAATATCAAGGGAATTAATGGGGGAAAAAAAGGATAGTAGTTTAGCAGTACCAAACTAAAATTATATTATAAAGCAACAGTCATCAAAACCATTTGGTATTGGCTAATAAATAGAGTGGTGGATCCGTGGAATAGTTTAGATACACAAAACAATAATTAAGGCCTATAGTAATCTAGTATTTGATAAACCCCCAAACTCCAGCTTTTGGGATAAGAACTCACTATTTGACAAAATTGCTGGGAAAATTGGAAAATAATATATCAGAAACTCTGTATAGACCCACATCTCACACTTCATACCAAAATAAGGTCAAAAAGGGTACATGATTTGGACATAAAGGGTGATACCATAAATGAATTAGGTGAGCAAGAGATAATTTACCTTTTAGATCTTTGGAGAAGGGAGGAAATTTTTTAAATTATTATTATTAAAGCTTTTTATTTGTAAAACATATGCATGAATAATTTTTCAACATTGACCCTTGCAAAGCTTTCTGTTACAAATTTTTCCATCCTTCCTCCCACCCCCTTCCCTAGATGCCAGGAAGTCTAATACATGCTAATTATGTTAAAATACATGACAAATCAAATATATGTATACATATTTATACAGTTATCTTGCTGTACAAGAAAAATTGAATCTACAAGAAAAAAAAACTGAGAAGGAAAACAAAATGCAAGCAAATATCAATAGAGAGCATGAAAATGCTATGCTGTGGTCCATACTCAGATCCCACAGACCTCTCCCTGGGTGTATATGGCTTTCTTCATCACTGAATAACTGGAACTGGTTTGAAACATCTTATTGTTGAAGAGAACCATGTCCATCAGAATTGATCATCACATAGTCTTGTTGCCGTGTACAATGATCTCCTGGTTCTGCACATTTCACTTAGCATCAGTTCATGCAAGTCTCTCCAGGCCCCCCTAAAATCATCCTGCTGGTCATTTCTTGCAGAAAAATAATATTCTTTTTTTATTAATACTTTTTATTTGCAAAACATATGTATGGGTAATTCCTAAACATTAACCCTTACAAAGCTTTCTGTTACAAATTTTTCCCCCCTACTCCCCACCCCTCCCCTAGATGGCAGGATATCCACTACATGATAATTATGTTAGAATACTTAAGAAACCAAATATATGTATAGTTATTGCACCATTTTTTGTGCAGGAGAAATCGTATCTACAAGAAAAAATAATCCCATAAAGGAAATACAATGCAAGCAAACCTCAATAGAGAACATGAAAATGTTATGTTGTGCTCCACATTTCACATCCCTCTCTCTGGGTGTCTATGGCTCTCTTCACCGAACAATTGGAACTGGTTTGAAGCATTTCATTGTTGAAGAGAGCCATGTCCATTAGAACTGATCCTCATATAGTATTGTTGTTGCTGTGTATAATGATCTCCTGGTTCTGCTCACTTCACTGAGCATCAGTTCATGCAAGTCTCTCCAAGCCTCTCTGAAATCGTCCTGCTGGTCGTTACTTACAGAGCAATAATATTCCATAACATTCATATACCATAATTTATTCAGCCACTCTTCGATTGATGGGCATCCATTCAGTTTCCAGTTTCTAGCCACTACAAAAAGAGCTGCCACAAACATTCTTGCACATGTGGGACTCTCTCCTTTCTTTATGATTTCTTTGGGATATAAGCCCAATAGAAACACTGCTGGGTCAAAGGGTATGCATAGTTTGATAACTTTTTGAGCATAGCTCCAAATTGCTCTCCAGAATGGTTGGATCCGTTCACAGCTCCACCAACAATGCATCAGTGTCCCAGTCTTCCCACATACCCTCCAACATTCATTCATCGTTATCTTTTCCTGTCATTTTAGCCAATCTGACAGGTGTGTAGTGGTACCTCAGAGTTGTCTTAATTTGCATTTCTCTGATCAATAGTGATTTGGAGCACCTAGAAAAATAATATTCCATTACATTCACATACCATAATTTATTCAGCCATTCTCCAATTGATAGGCATCCAGTTTCCAGTTTCTAGACACTATAAAAAGGGCTGTCACAAACATTTTTGCACATGTGGGTCCCTTTCCTTCCTTTAAGATCTCTTTGGGATATAGGCCCAATAGAAACACTGCTGGGTCAAAGAATATGCACAGTATAATAACTTTTTGAGCACAGTTCCAAATTGCTCTCCAGAATGGATTGGATCCATTCACAGTTCCACCAACAATGCATCAATGTCCCAGGTTTCCCACATCCCCTCCAACATTCGTCATTATCTTTTCCTGTCATCTTAGCCAATCTGACAAGTGTGTAGTGGTATCTCAGAGTTGTCTTAATTTGCATTTCTCTGATCAATAGTGATTTGGAGCACCTTTTCATATGACTAGAAATAGTTTAAATTTCATCATCTGAAAATTGTCTGTTCATATCCTTTGACCATTTATTGGAGAGTGGCTTGAATTCTTATAAATATGAGACAATTATCTATATATTTTAGAAATGAGGCCTTTATCAGAACCCTTAAATGTAAAGATGATTTCCCAACTTATTGCTTCCCTCCTAATCTTGTCTGCATTAGTTTTGTTTATACAAAAACTTTTAACTTAATATAATCAAAATTTTCTATCTGGTGTTCAATTAAGAGTTCCAGTTCTTTGGACACAAATTGAGAAGGGAAAAATTTATAGAAAAGTGGACAACTTTGATTGCATTAAATTAAAAATTCTTGTACAAACAAAACTAACAGAAACAAGATTAAAATGGAATTACAAAGCTGGGGGGGAATTTTTTTACAGCCAGTGTTTCTGATAAAGATCTCCATTTCTAAAATATATAAATAACTGTGTCAAATTTATAATACAAGTCATTCCCCAATTGATAAATGGTCAAAGGATATGAGCAGACAATTTTCAGATGGTGAAATTAAAGCCATCTGTAATCATATGAAAAAATGCCCTAAACCACTATTGATTAGAGAAATGCAAATTAAAACAACTCTGAGGTAAGACCTTGCACCTCTCAGATTGACTAAGATGACAGGAAAAGATAATGATAAATATTGGAAGGGATGTGGGAAAACTGGGACACTAATGCATTGTTGGTGTAGTTGTGAAATGAGCCAATCATTCTGAAGAGCAATCTGGAATTAGGCTTCAAAACTATAAAACTGTGCATATCCTTTGACCCAGATCTGTATCTCAAGGAAATCATAAAGGAAGGAAAAGGACCCACATGTGCAAAAATGTTTATAGGATCTCTTTTTGTTGTAAATTACAAAATGGGTAGATGCCTATCAATTGGGGAATGGCTGAACAAGTGGAGGTATATAAAGGTAATGAAATAATATTGTTCTATAAAAAATGATGAACAATCTAATTTTAGAAGGGCCTGAAAAGATTTACATAAACTGATGCTGAGTGAAATAAGCAGAAACAGGAATACATTGTACACAGAAACAGCAAGAATATTCAGTGATCAACTATGAAAGACTTGGTTCTTCTCAGTGGTTCAGTGATTCAAGGCAATCCCAATAGACTTTGAATAGAAAATGCCATCTTCATCCAGAAAAAGAACTACGGAGTACTATTGAATGTAAATCAATATATGTTAGTTAATTTCTTTATTCTGTTCCCCCCCCCATGGATTTTTACCTTTTGATCTGATTTTTCTCTTCTAATGCAATTCATAGATTAGTGTGCATTAAAAATAAATAAATAAATGTTTTTTAAAGGAACCTTAAAAACAAACCAAAAAACACTTGCACAAGAGAATTGATCTAATTGGTTTTGAAAACCAAAAACAATTTACCTTGGTGGAATAATGAACAATTTTACAAAGAATGCCATATTTTCACATAGCTGCTTGTGTTCCACATTACAGGAAACAAAAACATGATTGTGATTCAGTAATACTTTTTCTATTAAAAATGATGAAAGGGGTGGTTTTTAGGAAGAAACAAAAATATCACTGCAAAAACTATATGAAGGGATACAAAAATAAGATGAAAACTACCAGTAGATCATTGTGAATTTTTTAAAGCAGCAATGTGATAATAATGATCAACTGTGAAAGATTTGGCTACCAATGATCCAAGACAATTACAAGGACTCATGATGAAAAACTTCTATTTATATCCAAGGAGGGAACTGATGTATTCAGAGTTCAATTTGAAGTAGAAAATTTCAATGCCTTTTTGTTTGCTTTTTCTTTGCAATGTGGCTAATATGAAAATGTTTGCATGATTTTGCAAGCATAGCTGATATATTACTTGCCTTATCAGTCATTTTAAGAAGGTATGAGAGGGTGCCAATGCCAATCAAACTCCCAAGAAATTATTTAAAGATCTAGAAAAAATAGTAACAAAGTTCATTTGGAAGAAAAAAAAAGTCAAGAATTTCAAGGGAATTAATGAAAAAAAAAGACTGATGAAGGTGGCCTTGCTGTACCAGATCTAAAACTATATTATAAAACAGTGGTCATCAAAAACATTTGGTACTGGCTAAGAAAGAGAGAAGTCTATCAGTGGCATAGAATAGGATTACAGGACAAACTAGGCAATAACTATAGCAATTTAGTGTTTCATAAACCCACAGACCCAGCTTCTGGGATAAGTACTCACTATTCAACAAAAACTGCTGGGAAAATTGGAAACTAGTGTGGAAGAAATTAGGGCTTGACCCACACCTAACACCACATACCAAGATAAGATCTAAATGGGTTCATGATTTAGATATAGAGTGATATTATAAGCAAATTAGAGGAACATAGGATAGTTTGCCTCTCAGACCTATGGAGATGGAATAAATTTATGTCCAAAGAAGAATTAGAACTCTTAATTGAACACCAGATAGATAATTTTGACTATATTAAGTTAAAAAGTTTTTGTACAAACAAAACTAATGCAGACAAGATTAGGAGGGAAGCAATAAATTGGGAAATCATCTTTACATTTAAGGATTCTGATAAAGGCCTTATTTCTAAAATATATAGAGAATTGTCTCATGTTTATAAGAATTCAAGCCACTCTCCAATAGATAAATGGTCAAAGAATATGAACAGAAAATTTTCAGATGATGAAATTAAAACCATTTCTAGTCATATGAAAAGTTGCTCCAAATCACTATTGATCAGAGAAATGCAAATTAAGACAACTCTGAGGTACCACTACACACCTGTCAGATTGGCTAAAATGACAGGAAAAGATAACGATGAATGTTGGAGGGGATGTGGGAAAACTGGGACACTAATACATTGTTGGTGGAACTGTGAACAGATCCAACCATTCTGGAGAGCAATTTGGAGCTATGCTCAAAAAGTTATCAAACTATGCATACCCTTTGACCCAGCAGTGTTTCTATTGGGTTTATATCCTAAAAAGATGTTAAAGGAAGGAAAGGGACCCACATGTGCAAGAACATTCGTGGCAGCCCTTTTTGTAGTGGCTAGAAACTGGAAACAATGGATGCCCATCAATTGGACAGTGGCTGAATAAATTATGGTATATGAATGTTATGGAATATTATTGCTCTGTAAGTAAAGACCAGCAGGACGATTTCAGAGAGGCCTGGAGAGACTTGCATGAGCTGATGCTGAGTGAAATGAGCAGAATCAGGAGATCATTATACAAGGCAACAACAATACTATATGATGATCAATTCTGATGGACATGGCTCTGTTCAACAATGAAATGTTTCAGACCAGTTCCAGTTGTTCAGTGATGAAGAAAGCCATATATATCCAGAGAGAGGGATATGAAATGTGCACTACAACATAATAATTTCATGCTCTCTATCAATGTTTGCTTGCATTGGGTTTTTTTTTCTGATTTTTTTTTCTTTTTCTTTTTTTTAATTAAAACTTTTTATTTGCAAAACATATGTATGGGTAATTCTTCAACACTGACTCTTACAAAGCTTTCTGTTACAAATTTCCACCCCCCCCCATGGCAGGAAATACACTACATGTTAATTATGTTAAAATACTTGACAAATTGAATATATGTATATGTATACATATTTCCACACTTATTGTTGTGCAAGAAAAATCGTATCTACAAGAAAAAAAATCAGAGAAATGAAACACAATACAAGCAAACATCAATAGAGAGCATGAAAATGTTATGTTGTGGCCCACATTTCATATCCCTCTCTCTGGGTGTGTATGGTTTTCTTCACTGAACAATTGGAACTGGTTTGAAACATTACATTGTTGAAGAGAGCCATGTCCATCAGAATTGATCATCATATAGTATTGTTGTTGCCATGTATAATGATCTCCTGGTTCTGCTTATTTCGCTCAGCATCAGTTCATGCAAGTCTCTCCAGGCCTTTCTGAAATCATCCTGCTGGTAATTTAGATTTTTTTTTTCTTGTAGATATGATTTTTCTTGCACAGCAAGATAAGTATGGAAATATGTATACATATATTCGACTTGTCAAGTATTTTTAATATAATTAGCATGTAGTGGACTTCCTGCCATCTAGGGGAGGGGAGGGGGTTAGAGGGGAAAAATTTGTAATGGAAAGCTTTGTAAGGGTCAATGTTGAAGTACTACCCATACATATGTTTTTTTGTTTGTTTGTTTGTTTGTTTGTTTTGTTTTGTTTTTTGTTTTTGCTTTTTGCTGAGGCAATTGGGGTTAAGTGACTTGCCCAGGGTTACACAGCTAGGGAATGTTAAGTGTCTGAGACCAGATTTGAACTCAGGTCCTCCTGACTTCAGGGCTGGTGCTCTAACCACTGTACCACCTAGCTGCCCCCCATACATATGCTTTGCAAATAAAAAGCTTCAATTAAAAAAAAAGAAGAAGAAGAAGGCATGAGAGGGAAGGAGAGAATTTGAAGTTCAAAATTCAAAAAGAGAAGAATGCATAAATAAATGCGACTGTCAAAATAAATTTTTCAAGTGAATATGCACATTTTATGCATTATCATCATTTTGAATCTAGGTTTTAATAACTATATAAAAATGAGTGGGTTGGAATATTTCATCACTAAAATCATTTCTATCTCTAACTTTTCATTAGTTTTCTGAATATCATTTATTAAGTGTTTGCTACGTACAGAGCACTGTGTTTGCTGCTGATGAAGTTATTGAAGACTTGAAAGACATTTCCAATTGAGTAAATCAAGGAAGTCATGATAAGTATGCTATCTATGCCTTTATCAGTAACAGGCAACAAAGGTGAACAGATTGGACTGAAACAAACATTTATATAATACTTTCATATTGGTCACAACATATTGAACTATTAATGATTATTCTTTGGATCTATCCATTCAACCAATTCTAAATTCACCTTATAAATTATTGTTTCAAGAGCCAGCATGTTGTCTTATTTAGCTAAAAGACAATGATGAAAATTAAAGTCCCTATCCTCAAAGAACTCATTTTCACAGAGACATCATGTAGATATCAATGTTGTTCCCTTTAGCTGTGAACAATTTTATTTGCAGAAAGGATCAGAAATATGAACAATTCTAAGAAAGACCAGTCTCTGAGAGGCAAGTACTAAAAGTACCAAGAAGCCTCTGATAGTAAAAATATTTATTGAACTCAAAGATGGCTAAAATATTTTATTTCCTAGCAGTTCATTTATATATGACTGTGAATCCAGAGTTAGTCTTTTTAAAGGATCCCTTGAGTTTGTTCACATATTTTGTCTATACTCTCATATTAGTCTCTGCAATGCAAGTACCGCAATATAGGATATGCCATGGTATTCTATTGTGCAAACTATTCTGAGAATTAGCCTTGTTGTTAGCATCCTATTATGCAGAAATCCCTAATCCTCAAACATGGCAGAAGAGTTATTGCACTAGGTCAACCTTAAACCTCAGACACAAGGACCTTGACCAATCAACTTTTGCTCTGTCACCTACTTCACTTCTTGAAACCTATATAAATATTGTGTACTGCTCATTTGGAGAATCTTGGCTTCTTCAGATGAGACACCCTTGTTGGAGAACTCAATAAACCGTATATGGTCCAAATTATATTTCTTGGCCAATATGTTGACCCTGTTTCTAAAACTGACAATTATTGAATCCTAATTACCAGAAATTTTTGGCACTAACTTGTCAAGTGCATGTTTTCTATCTCTGTTGTATATGACCGAAATGAGAATTATGCTTATCCTAATGTAATGGTGAAGCATTTTACAGTGGGAAACCTTGTTCAAAGGTAGGAGGAGTGCGAGTCTGACATCAGAAGCTGAAGACATGAGAAAATTGGCACAAAAGCTGAGAACAGAACAAAGGAGAAAGAACATGTCTTAATCTGAGCACAACTGTGATCAGTTTGCAACTGCTGTTGAGAACTGTTCTGACTGGAGGAAAGCTCTGCTGATACAAAGTAATTAGAGGAAAATATGAGATGCTTTGGTAGTTGATAAGCTGGATAGGGAAATAAAAGGCAAAGTTACCTTGCTCTTTCCTGCCACTTTGCTGCTTTAGAAGAGGAAATTCTTCAGAGCCTAATGAAAAGATTTGAATAGTACAGCTGATTTAATTTGCTGACAAAGCAAATGTTACCTCAAAGCCGAGCCAGAGGACTAGACCTGAATATTTCTGTAGATACTAAGTTTAAGGTGTATGTACTATTTTCACTAAAGCATTTAACATTGTTTTATCAGTGATCAAGAAAGTCAAAATCATCAAGGGCTATAATCCAGATTTGTGAGTTGCTCTGGGTATATACATTTTCCCACTCATGTGCTCTACTGCCAGATTTCTGCAAGTTTATTCCAACTCTCTTCCTCAACATTGTTGTATTGGCTAGAGAATGAGTCATCAACATGACCTGGGTGATTATTTTATTTTGTACTACCTTCTTTATCAATAAATATTTCATGATAAAGAGATGGTGCCCCCTACATACCATTATGACTGTATAGATCTGAGAGTTAGCTTAGGAGCATAACCATCTCTTCTGGGAACTCACTAGTGTGGATGCAGGTATAGTGAATGAGCTAGCACACAACCAGGAAGGAATAATATAGGGAGGAGGGTCAAGTTCTATTACCCTATTACATATATAAAAAACTATATATTATATATTATATATAAGAATACAAAAAATAAAGATGTAGAGTTGGATGCCATGTGAAAGAAAAAGAAAAGAGGCCAGTATGGTTTGGCCAATTAATGAATAAAGAAGAAAAGTCAATTAATGTTTTAAATTATTAACTATGTGCTTGGCATTCCGTTAATTATTAGGGACACAAATAAAACATAGGAATGTAGGTTGGAGCCAAATTGTGAAGGAATTATCAAACATCTACCTTGTGATGAGAGGTTTTATTTGGGAGGTGTCTGTGGGGGGGGTAGGGGAGGAGTGTCTTTTGCTTTTATTTTTGACCAGACCTATGATTCCATTACTATAAAGAACTCACAGGGCAAACACTTCCTCTTTTGATGCAGGTGAGCAACTGGTCTATAAATTTGGTTATTGTCTGAGGCATTGAGAAGCTAAGCAACTTATGCTTCATCATACAATTAGTATGTCAAAGACAAAACTTGACTTTAAACCTTCCTGACTCTAAATCTAGGCTTCTATGCACAAGATTATTTTACCTCTTAAGTGCACATAAAACTGTGCTGTGACAAAGGCACAAAAACAAAACTAAAAACTCAGTCTTTACCTTCAAGAAGTTAATAGTTTGCATGACTGTTTCTCTACCTTTCATTACATAAAATTATATATGGAAATAATTTACATTAATAATTAAAAATAGCACTTACAGTAAAGACAGAAATATAAATAACATTTAATTCAAGTCATTCAATTAATGTTTAAAAATAACCTCCTGATAGTAAAGACTTAGGAATACAAATAATTAACATTGATATTTATTCATACTTAGCAATAAAAGGTAATATTTTGGATTGTTTACTATTTTATTCCTAAAAATAAACCATGCTATTGTATTCACTTCACTAAAAATCAATTTAGAATCATGTTCCAAATATTAGTCAAGCATTCTATTTACATGTTTACTTAAATTTTCATTTATCATATTATATAATTTGAAGAAAAGTTTTTCATGTGGCATAATATAATAATACCCATTAAAACAGAAGTTTCTAGTAAAGGAGCAAGTAAAAAGGCCTAGATGTTCTTATCCATTATTATTTGGAGAGCAATAAAACAGCATAGATATGATAGGAGATATCTCCTATTTGGCTGAATATTTTGAATTTGAAATTTGAAATAAATTGAATCTGAACTTTTACATATGAAGCAGAATTGCCTATGACTAAAAAATTGTCAGTTCAATTTATCTTGACTCATGAAGACTGGGTCTTGTAAGTAACATTGGCACTTTCATGCTTCCTCTGACGAGCTCTGTAGAAGGGTTACCCCCAAGGTGAAAATGATCTTTCTTTCCTCTGAAAGACATAAATGGCATACTGATACAAGTTGCCAATGACATAAATTTGAAAGGATGAACTAACACACTACATGAAAGAATCAGAATTTTTTTAAAAAAGATTTTAGTAGGCTAGTATATCATAATAAATAAAGTTAAACTTAATAGAAGTAAATGTAAAAATTTATTAGGGTTCAAAAAATCAACTTTATAAGTAACAAAATAGGAAACATGACTGGTAAGGAGTATGTGTCTAAAAATATGGGCCTTTAGTAGATTACACAGTCAATATTAATAAATAATATGATACAGTAGAGAAAAAGGTAATACTTCCCTTGACTTAATGAAGAGGGGCAGAATCCAGGGGTTGCCAAGAATCACACGATTTCTTGACTATCAGCATTAATGAAGATTTGTTATTCTGAATATGAAATTGTTGTCCAAAGACAAAATGAACAAAAAACTAGAGAAAATAAATCAAATCAGTACTGATATCTTACTATATATATATAAAAAAACAGAAAAAAGAGAAAGCTTTAGTTCAATGGAAGCAGCAAGTAATTTTCTTATAAATATGAGCAATAAGAAATAATCAACCAGCAAGCATTTATTAAATGCTTACTGTATGCCAGACCCTAAAGTAATTGCTAAAGATAGAAAGAAAAATATGAAACTTTTCCTACCATAAAGGAGCTACATTCTAATAGGGAAGACTGTGTGTGTGTGTGTGCGTGTGTGTGTGTGTGTGTGTACATACATATGAAAATGACTACAAGATAGTTTTACATGGGATGGTACTATGAATTGGGAAAATAAGGAAAAGTTTTATGGAGAATAATTATAATAACAATAACTAGCATTGTGTAGTATTTTAAGCTTTGCAAATTATTTTATGTAGGTGATCTTATTTGATATTTGAGGTAGATGCTACTGTTATCCCCATTTTAAAGATAAGGAAAAATTGAGACTAAGAGACTTGCCAGTAGATTGTGAGATAAGAATTGTGTGAGGTAAGAATTGAATTCAGGTATTCATGACTCCAAGTCCACTCTATAAGAATTCAAAAGCAAGATAGTCCCTATCTTCAAGGAGCTTTTACAAAGATAGCAATGAGAGAGAGAAATGGGGAGACAAAAAGTAAAGTGCTAGCCAGAAACAGCTCTTTACTCCAGAAAATTCCTGGAATGGTGGATGGGACAACAGGAGAGAAGAATAATACACTTCATCCAAGAACAATGAATGACTAGATGTTATCATGTCCTCTAGAATTTCAGGGGAGGAGTATCTGCAGTGACAAAATGACAGGTGAACAGGAAAAGACTAGAAAGGAGGGATAAGAAGGTAGTATATCTTGGACTTTCCTGAAATAAGAATTCCAGGAGAGTCAGTCCACAATCAGAAGAGTAGACCTTTAGGTGAGGAAAAAGTGAAATACACTGTGCTCGAACTTTCCTGAAATAATGGTCTTTACTAGTCCGAGGAGCAAGGCCTCAGGGTGGGAGTTCCAGTTCATGAGTAATCTATGAAGAAATGACAAGAAAGGAAGAAAAATCTGATTGGAAATATAAATTGAGATGGATTATGGAAGGACTTGTAAACTCAGTTTAAGTTTATTCTGTAGGCTGAGGGAAGCCACTAAGAAGTTTCAAGCATGAATTAAAATTACATGAATGAATGAATGAATTTTTTAAAGTATATATTAAACACCTCTATGTGCAAAGCTCTATGCTAAGTGCTGAAATCACAAACAGAAAAATCAAGACTTTCCTTGCTCTCCACAAATTCATATGCTAATTAGGAGATACAGCACATACAAGAGAAGTTCAACAGCAAATGGAAAGACCCAAATGTCCTTATGTTACATAAATAGGTCATATGATCATATCTAGGAACTGCAGGACATAGAGATATGGAAATATATAATAAGACCTGGAAAATTTATAATGCCATAGTATGTGGTGGTCCTGCATGTCCTAGAAAGAACAGAGTTGTAGATGTCCACCTCCTATAATTCATGTGAACAATCAAACAGCAAGAAGGAAGAAGCACTAGTAATGGGTCTTCTTTCCGTCCCACTATCTTGAATGGATCTAAGATGTCCTGGGAACCAGGGGAAACAACAAATGGAGAAGGGAAACACTGGTAATGGCAGTGGCAGTCAATAGTTCAACACAGGTACAAAATGAAGGTGATTTTGATCTATTTCACTTCATGTATTTCTACTTTATCTGGTTCATTTTATGAGATCTGACCTGAGTGAGTGGTACATGTGTGTGTGTGTGTTTGTGTGTGGGTGTTTAAGCATATGATACCAAGGTCTCTTTTTTTTTTTGAAATATCAAGAAATAATATTTTGACAGTATTTTCACTGGAAATACTTGTTAGACTCTGAATAAAAATCCTTCTCAGTCTTTCTTTACTATTGCCAAGAAGACAATCGCTTACCTGAAGTCTTTGATTTCATTTTTATGTCAGAAATGATCTATTCTAATAGAAGACAATAGAATTTTGGGAGAGATTCTCTCCACCAAAACTAAGAAACATTTGTCTTTTCCATATTGAGCAAACCAGGAAGAGCCTTTGTTTAATCCAAGTTTTAAAGGGTATCTCTTAAATTCACCTGTGACCATATTTAAAAAGCACATCTTTATGAAGTATGATTAAAGAGGAAATTTTCCCCTTGTTACTCAAATGGAATATCCCTTAGTTTTCAGACTAAGTCATGTAAGGTCAAAAAACAAAAAACCAAAACCTGAAATTGACTTATTTGTTATATAAATACATATATGTATATACATATACATTGCATGTATATGTGTGTTTTTATGTAATAGAATGGAGGGGAGAGAGGAAGGAAGGAAAGATGAGGAAGAGGGAGGAGGAGATATCCAAGCTTGAGCCTCCAAAGAAGGCTGCTTTACCAGAAGAAGCCTTCTTTGGAGGCTCAAGCTTAGTCATTATAATTTTTCAGTTTTCAGTTTTAATTTGCTATGCAATTTTACATTGCTGTGGTAATTATATATGCTGTGTACTTGTTTTTAACTTTATTTTATATTAATTTGTCATATACATATATATAAGATTAATAACAATCATATAATTCATAATATACTATGATTATAAATATATAAATAAGTATAATATAATTATAAATATAAATTCCAATGATAAATAAATATAAAATAAATAATAAAATTAAAATAATATACAAGATAATTTGAGAGGAATATCATCAGCTAAAGTGATCTTGTAATTCAGAAAGACCTGAATTAAGTTTTTCCTTACATATATTTGTTGAGTGACCCCAGATGAATTACTTAACCTCTCAGTGCCCCCTACAAGTCTGTATGACTATAAAATTGAAGCCCAGATGCTGTTCTGTACAGGCATAAGCAGCTTCCTTTGAGAATCTTCGTTTCCTCACCCACATCAGTGAGATCACAGATCTCATAACAAAGCAATGACCTCCTTAACAACAGGTAGAATCTTATCTAGATCTAGGCAAAGTAAGGGGAGGCAGTCTGTACACCTAATTTTCACTAATTTTCAACTGTGGGGAATCTAAGAATATTGAATCATGATGATAATTATACCTAACAAGTAGAATTGTTGGTTTCCTGGATTTAAAAAAAAAGTGATGGAGAAATGGTAATAACACAGATTAAATTTAAATGTATGTATTGGGAACATTTATTTTTCTTGAGCTAGCTTTGAAATACTTGCCAGTATTCTCTTGTGCCATAAACTTGCATAGAGGGCAAGTTGTAACAGGGTTAGTAGAGTATGCTGGTACTTTTACTACATTCTATGAATGCTTATGATAATGGAATTTTTATTGAATTCATGTAATCTTATTTGAGCAGGTCATCATGCCTTATTCTTTCTCCTCTAGAATTCTAGATAGACTCTAATTACAAAAGATTTGGGACTAAGGTTGATTATTGACTTATTTTAGTAATACCACACAGAGATACGTATATATTTTATGATATATTTATTACTTTTAGTGGAAAAAAAAGAGAGATAACTAGAAATTATTTTTTTTACATTGGCTGCCAAGTTAGAAAAATTGGAATTCTGTAATCCCAGTGAATATTTCTAGCATTTTTTTTCTCTCTTTTGACAGCCAGCAGGGTGACAAATGGATTGGTTAGGTTTTTGGAAGTTTGTAAGTTTTGTGAAGAAATCTCAGTGAGTTTCTAGATTCCACATGAAATACTGAGGAACTGAAGTGTGAGTGATTCCAAATCTCAAAGGTTCTTTGTTTCTTTTCTGATTGAGAGTGAAGTTATATGTAGGAGGTGGGTAGTACAATTGTCACCAGCTTTATTCTGGCTGAATAAAGAAGGTCAATATATTATCATATCAGGGAGGAGGTAATTACAGAGACAAATCCTCAAGTAACAATAAAGACATTCATGACAGCGTGCTGAAAACAGCTGTAAAAGTTCTTTCTTTTCTTTTCTTTCTTTCTTTTTTTTTTTTTGACTGGGGGGAAAAATAACTGAAATTTGAGTACTTAAATGACAGATGAAGGTAGATGATAGGGAAAAAGCACTATTCTTAATGTGTCTTCTAAGGTTTTTTATTTTGTTTTTGAGGATTTTTTGCCATAGAAATGTTATATTTTGAAGGTTGAATTCAAATTGATTAAAAATAAGTCAGTGTGTTAATAAAAGAGATTGGGCTGTTGTCTGAAGAAGTGATTTTTTTTTCAAAAACTGCTTATTGTGCTTACAATATCTACCTTTATGGGAAATACTGAAAAAAATCCAGTAATTTATTAAAATGTAATTTTAAAAGTTACAAAAAAATATAAAAGTTTACACCTTAAAAACTTTCACTAGAGCAATAATATATACTTCGATGGAGCAATGTTTTTTACCAGTATGTACGGATATCCTGCTCATTCTTATAGATTATACCCTTCTAATCTATACAGTTCTTATCCATATTTCAATAGATTTGTGTTCTCATTGACATGAATACTCTAATTCAGCAGCTTACTAATGTTCCACGCTTTATCAGTCTTGCATATCTCTTGACAAGTTCTCTTACAAATCCTATAGCAGGGATAGACTCAATGGACTAGGGACTTTCCAGTAATTTCCTAGAATTATATGACTATCATGGGAGCATATGGTTTACCCCTTATCCCTTCCTCTCACTATGTGCCTGGCTTACATTTTTCCCTAGTTATATATTTCTCTAATGGCATCCTTGTCTCTGCTACTTCTGCACAGGTTCTTATTTGTAAAGGGCTATAATTAATTGTGCCTATTATATGCTTCTTTTTGAACTTTGGGTGATCCTCAATTTCAGTTCTTTGGAGACTAGGGTATTTGGGCATGCACAGTAATATAGAATCACCAAAAGAGTATTGCTTTTTAACAGATAGGTCTTTTAAATTCTCCCAAAGGCTAAATAGCATACTCTCCTAAATTTATTCTGTCCCTCTCTCATTGCACATTTTCAATATCTGTCCAAAATATATGCCCTGATGAATAAGCTCTAGAGGCTATCAATAAAATCACTTATGTTTTGGACAATAAATTTTCTTCATCTACTTTTTTTCCCTTTTTTAAGCAGTTAGGCTACATTTTTTGAATAATTATGGATCTCATTTAGGAAGCTTTGTGATATATTAAGACTCAAAATCAAGACAATGGAATGTATAAGCAGAAACATTTAGAAAATCTTTACCATTTATTGGAAAACCTGCTTCATGTTCTAGACTGAGCATCAACAATGATGATGTCAAGTACTGTTAGTGTCATTTATTTGCATTAATTTCTTCTTTTTATGCCTTAATTGATAATAATTGGAAGTTTATCAAAATAATCTCAAGGAATCCTGCCTAATTTTTATAAAAGGATGTATATGATATTAATAAGAGAGAACAATGGAGGAAAGAGAGTGAAAAAGAAAGAGAAAGAGGAAAGCCATTACAATGGAATTTTACTTCAACTTTTTTTTTCCTAGTCAATAAATAAAAAGCACAATATCATCTTGCATCCTCTACCCCTTTAGTCAATTGTGTTTTTGTAAAGATATGATCAATTGTAGAATAGCATCGGGAAATCAAGCCATTCCCTTCTCATACCTCAGATGTTTTCAATGTATGTAGAGCATATGCTGGTAAATTTTTTGTAGATATAACAAAGAAGACATAATAGTCTTTTTTTTTTTTTTTTTTTTTTTTTTTTGCTGAGGCAATTGGGGTTAAGTGACTTGCCCAGGGTCACACAGCTGTTCCGTGTCTGAGACCAGATTTGAACTCAGGTCCTCCTGACTTCAGGGCTGGTGCTCTATCCACTGCGCCACCTAGCTGCCCCTGACAAAATAGTCTTTAAAGTCTTTTAAAAAAAAAAAAACTGAGAATTGATTTCTCAATGCCATCAAAATTGTATTATCTCTAGCCAGGAACATTTCTGTGTCCAGTTGCTTTTTCCTCTTTTGTTTTTTTTTTTCAGTGCCATTTCCTCTTTGTTTCATAGCAAAGCTGAGACAGATATGAGAATCCAAATGTACTGTGTCCTTGATGATGATTTTTTTTGTTTTTTCCTTCTATTACTTCTATTTTAAAATATAATGTTGATCATAATCTTCTATCACCCTTGTGTGAAAGATTTTAATTTTTTTTGTCTCCTCATTGACATTGATTAAGCTTTTTCTGGGAAATGTATCCAATTAGTATCAGTGTCCATTTTTCTATTAATTTCTCATTTTCTTTTGTACCAGCAATTGTTTTATTAAATTATTCACAAAAATTAAGAGAGAATATACTAACAAACTTTTTTTACAGCAAACATAGTTTTGACATATAAGTGAGATCAGTACAAAGCAATGAAAAAAGCTACATAGTATTAAGATACAGAATATCAAGTAAAAAAAATTCAGCAGGCAAATAGATAATAGAAATACATCAAAAACAAAAACAAAACAAAACAAAAACTTCCTATGATTAAGTTGGCTACAAATTAGGGAAGAAAGAATGGCTTGAAAATAATGCAATATTTTTAAAATTCAAAACCAAATAATGGACAGTTGTTGTTGTTTTGTTGTTGTTGTTTTTGACAAAGTATAACACTCATTTAGGCCAAAAGTTCTACAAATCATAATATTAAATATTATAAAATAATGCATACCTAAAACCCAAAGCTAGCATTATATACAATGGCAAAATGCTATCATTTAGTGTTTTGGAGTAAATATTGAAATACAGCAAAATTATACAAAGTGAAATGAGCAGTACTTGGGGAAAAAAAGAAAAAAAAAGCGTTTCTAAGTAGCAATAAAAATTAATAAAAAAGGGAACAACTTCTAGGATCCAAGATGGTGAACTAAGCCACAAATCCCTGTAATTCTCAAGTTTCCCCTCCAGGCAACTTTAAAATAGAATCCCAAAACAGGTTCTATAATAGCAAAACCAGTAAGGAGACAGAGTAAAACAATCTTTTAGACCAGGAAACTTGGAAGATTGTCAAAAGGGGTCCATCTCATTCAGGTATAGGGGGAGGCAAGGGTACAGTTCAAAAGAGGATGCTTCCAAGTTTGCCAGCAGCAAGCCCCACCTCAACAAACCAGCAGGAGATAATGAGTTACAACATAGTAGAGAAGTCAAAAACCAACATAAGGATCCTCCAGGTGCCTTACCATAGCCAGGGGAGGTCTCAGACTCAAGGAACCACTCTATGCTTCTGTGAATGGCGAAGAGATGCCAATCCTAGGGTACTTAAGCAAATATGCAGCCACTGGCACAAACTCGACCACATTTCAGTTTAGTCCTGAGCAAACCAGAAGCCTTTAGAGGCCAGACCCCATACTTTGCTAGGCCCTGGGAAACAAACACCCCACTAGGCCTCAGCACACCCCTAGATACCACCACAAGGAATCCCACAGCCTGCAGCAGTATCAGCCATCCACCACTTCAAACTTTCAACATATCACCAAACTCAAAGGTTTCTTGTAGGCTTCAGAGCAAAATCAGTACAATTTCAGGTAAACTGCCAGGGCCTAAGCCACTGGCACAAGAACCCTGAAACAGTACTCTTTCTATCCTGGGAGTACAACTCAATTTTTTTTAAAAAGGAAAAAAGAAAAAAAAAGATTAACAAAAAACAACAACAAAGAATCTGACCATGGAAAATTATTGTGGAAACAGGGAAGACTAAGACACAAACCCAGAAGAGGACAACAATATCAATACACTTATGAACAAAACCCCAAAGAAAAATGGGAAATGGTCTCAAACCCAGAAAACTCATGAAAGAGCTCAAAAAGGAACTTTAAAATCACACAAGAGAGATAGAAGTAAAACTGGGAAAATAAATGAGAGTAATGAAAAAGAATTATGGGGGAAAAGTCAATAACTTGATTAAAAAATATAATTGGCCAAATGGAAAACCAGACACCAAAATCCTTAGGAGAAAATAACTCCTTAAAGAGTACAATTGACTAAATAGAAAAAAGTACAAAAGCTTATTGAGGAAGAAAAAAACCCTTAAAAGTTAGAATTGGGAAAGTGGAAGGTAATGACTCTTACAGACATCAAGAATCAATAAAATTCAAAAGAATGGAAGAAAAGAAGAAAATGGGGAAAATATAAAATGGAAAAAGAAATGGAAAAAAATGGGAAAAAATGAAAAAAAACAATTGACTTGGAAAATAGATTGAGGAGATACAGCATCAGAATCTCCAATTACCTGAAAGCAATAATCCAAAGAAAACCTAGACAAAATCTTTCAAGAAATCATCAAGGAAAACCATCATGATGTCCTAGAACCAGAGGGCAAAGTAGGCACTTGAAAGAATTCATAAAATACCTCAGGAAAGAGTTCCCAAAATAAAAACTCCAAGAAACATTAGAGCTAAATTTCAGAACTATCAGGTCAAGGAAAAAATAGTACAAGTAGACAGAAGGAAACAATTCAAATATTAAGCAGTAACAAAGAGAACTACACAGGACTTGCCAGCCACAACATTAAAGGATCAGAGGCCATAGAACATGATATTTTCAAAGGCAAAGGAGTTAGAAATACAATCAATATTCACTTACACAGAAAAATGAAGTATAATATCAAAGGGGAAAATGGTCAAAGAAATAGAAGGATTTCATGCTTTCATAAGAACTCTTAATACTAAACCAAAATGTGATCTCCAATATCAAGGCCTGAGAGAAGTATAAACAGGTAAAAAGGGAAAATAAAAGATAAAGTATTCAACAAAGCTAAACTTTTTATACCCTTACAGAAAATAATACTTGTAATTCTTAAAAATTTTATCACTAATAGTACAGCTAGAAGGAATATACATAGATAAAAAGTATAAATTGAATTTTAAGGGAATAAGAAAGTGGAGGGCAGAAGGAAGGGAGCA
This sequence comes from Myrmecobius fasciatus, assembly GCA_023553655.1. Classification (NCBI taxonomy): domain Eukaryota; kingdom Metazoa; phylum Chordata; class Mammalia; order Dasyuromorphia; family Myrmecobiidae; genus Myrmecobius; species Myrmecobius fasciatus. The sequence goes on along the minus strand of JAJPUD010007760.1, from coordinate 14,196 downwards.
GTAGAATGGTGCAAATTATTTCACATGAAAAGGTGCAAAAGACCTATTATGATGGAGGGGAAGTTGGGAGAGTTGACAATGGACATGTCACTATAGGGTCAAAGATAGAATAATATAGAAAATCTATTTTAACCCAACAAGGAATTAAGAGGAGAGGAGACTAAGTGAAGGGAAAGAAAGGGAGGAAATTGACAGAAGGGAAGACAGATTAGGGAAGGTGTTAGAAGCAAATCATTGGTGAGGAGGGAAAGGGTGAAAGGAGAGAGAAGACAAACAATAGAAAAAATAGGATGAAGGAAAATATGCAAATAATAATCATAAGTGTGAATGTGCAAATTAGAAGAGCAAGGAATAATCTATCTGTCATATCTATGAGGTGGGAAAGAATTCATGACCAAATAAAAGTTAGAGAGCATTATAAAATGGAAAACAAATAATTGTGATTATATTAAATTAAAAAATTTTTGAACAAACAAAATCAATGCAACCACAATTAGAAGGCTGCATTCCCAGCAGAAAGCTGGGAAGCAATCTTTACATCAACTGTCTCTGAAAAAGGCCTCATTTCTCAAATATATAGGGAACTGAATCAAATTTATGAATACAAACCATTCTCCAATTAATAAATGTTCCAATAATAAATGTGGAAATATATTTAGAAGAGGGAAAATGGGAGGGAGAAAAATATGAAATGCAAAGTTTTTCAAGGGTAAATGTTGAAAACTATCTTTGCATGTATTTTGAAAAATGAAAAGCTATTAAACATATAAATGGACCAAAGATATGAACAGGAAGGTTGCATTCTAGGGTATGGGACTCTGCCAAGAGGGAGTACAGAGGCCACCTCGACCTTTGGTGCACACTTAAGTTTTCTGCCATTGTGCAGAAATGCCCTTGTTAAGCAAGGATCAGTAATTTGTGACCATGGGAATGGATTTTGGTCTGAGGGTCACAGTTTAGTTGCTTGTAAGCAAGGATGCCTTAGCAGGGCCTCTCACCTATAAGTGAGTTGCTAGAATTGCTGGATTGGCTCTCCTCCCATTGGCAGATACTATGCATATGCAAAGCCCATGAGATGCTTCTCTGAATGGTGATTAGGGATTGACTACTGTTTCCCTGCTGATCATGCTTACAAAAATGTATATCATCAAGACTGTGTGGCATAATAAACTGGAGCTCTTTCCACAATCTCTCCTGCTCATTCATCTCACCTCTAAGATCAAAGGGCTTATATACTTTGAGCTCTTAAAATGGCTGCAACACTTGCAGATGAAGAAATCATAACTATCTATAGACTTATGAGGAAGTGTTCTAAATCACTTTTAATTAAAGAAATGCAAATTAAAACAACCCTGAAGTTCTACTTCATACCAATCAAACTGGCTAATCTGCTTAAAAGGAAAGTTATAAATGTTGGAGAGAATGTGGGAAAATTGGGACACTAATGCATTGTTGATGGAGTTGTGAATTGATTCAACCATTCTGGAAAGCAATTTGGCACTAAACCCAATTGATACTCTCTGATCCAACAATACCACAACTAGGTTTGTATCCCAAAGAGTTCATAAAACAGGAGAAGGGACCTATATGTGCAAAAATATTTATAGCAGCCCTCTTTGTGTTATATGAATATATTAAAACACTATTATGCAATAATAGTAAACAGTTAAATTTCAGAAAAACCTGGAAAAATTTGTACAAACTGATGCAAAATGAAATGAGCAGAAACAGTAAGACACTGTATATAGCACAAGCAACATTGTGCAATGATCATCTGTGAATGACTGAGCTCTTCTCAGCAAATATAAAGGATTTAAGAAGGGAAATTCCTATCCTCTTTCAGAAAAAAAGAACTGATGGGTTCTGAATGAAAATTGAAGCATTTTTTTTCATTTGCTTTATTCTTTTGCATGGTTCTTTTTTTCTTTTGATCTGTTTCTTCATTCACAAATGTGATTACTATGGAAATATGTTTTCCATGATAGCACATGTATAAACTATATCAAACTCCCAACCATTTTTGGAACAGGGAAGGGAGAAAGGGAGAACATTTTGGAAATCAAAATCTTCTAAAAATGAATTATAAAAAGTACCTTGACATGTAATTAGGGAAAAGTATTATTTTCTCAAAAGAAATTAAAAGAGGGGGGCAGAGCCAAGATGGCAGAGTAAAGACATGACTCTCTGTGACCTCCTCTGACCTTTTCTCAAACCAAGATCAGATTAAGCCTCTGAACTGGTTCTAGAGTCAAAGTGCCTCTAAATATTTGGAGTACAACACATTTCCAGCAAAAGTTACCTTTGAAGAGCTCCATAGCAGGTCTGTTTCAGTTGGGCAGGGTGTTGGGCAGTTTGCTGACCTAGGGCACAGTTCCAAAAAAGGGCAGGAAGCCAGGCAGGACTCAGCATGACAGGTTCTAAGCATCTGGGAAGTCTATATGAGGCTCTTGGGACACTCTTTTTGTGTCCCTGGTCTGGTTCTTTGACAGATCTGCCTTTTGTAAAAGGTGGATTGTAACCCACTGCAAACTCTGGTCCTAGACCAAAGAGCCCAGCACTGGAAGTCAATCAGCTGAATTGCTCCAGGGCAAATTACCACAGCTGCTGCTTCTCTGCTTTAAACAGACCTCAAGCTTTTAAAAAAAATGAATAAAAAACAGAAAAGAACTCTCACCATAGACAGCTTTTATGGAGAGTGACAAGAACAGAACCCAGATCCTGAGATTCATAAAGATAAAGCAACTCCAGAGGAAGCCACAAAGGACCACATGAACTGGTCCCCATTTCACAAGGCTTTCCTGGAAGATTGCATAAAGAATCTTAAAAGAGAGTTAGATGAAAAATGGGAAAATGAAATAAGATCATAGCAAGAAGGAATGGAAAAAGCATATAATACTCTACAAAAGAAATATGAAAAAGAGACCAATTCATTGAAAAACAAAATTGGTGAAATGGAAAAAGTATGCAATGAACAAATTGGACAGTTACAAAAGGAATTAAAAAAGGTAACTGAAGAATTGAACAAATGAAAATGAATGACTCAATAAGACTTCAAGAACCAGTCAAACAAAAACAAAAAAAAATGAAAAAATAGAAGAAAATATAAAATATCTGCTAGGAAAAACAACTGACCTAGAAAATAGATCTAGGAGAGACAATGTGAGGATTATTGGACTTCCTGAAAGCAATGATGAAAAAAGAATCTAAACATTATCTTCCAGGAAATCTTGAAAGAAAACTGCCCTGATGTTTTAGAATCAGAAGGCAAAATCACCATTGAAAGAAATCACCGATCGCCTCCTGAAAGAGACCCCAAAATTAAATCCCCAAGGAATATTGTGGCTAAATTTCAAGACTATCGCACCAAGGAAAAGACATTGCTAGCATCTAGAAAGAAACCATTCAAATACCGAGGAACTGTAATTAGAATCACACAAGATCTGTCAGCCTCCACATTGAAGGATTGAAGGGCCTGGAACCAGATATTCTGAAAGGCAAAGGAACTTGGATTACAGCCAAGAATAAGCTATTCAGTTAGAATGAGCATTATCTTCCAGGAAAGAAAATGGTCATTTAATGAAATAGGTGAATTTCACCTATTTCTAATGAGAAGACAAGATCTGAACAAAAAATTTGACCTCCAAACACAGAACTCGAGAAGCATAAAAGGGTAAAAAGGAAAGAACTCTTGAGAACTATATTTCTACTATGGGTATACTTAAAGAATGGGTATATAATTTGATATTACTTTGATAATATGAAAAAGAAACTAGAGGTGGAAGGGCTATCATACTGGGAAAAAGAGGGAAAAGATGGGAAAATAAGGTTTAAAAAAGAGGAGGTAAAAATAAGGTAAAATCTCTTGAAGAGGCAAAGAAAACCTAATATAATTGAGGGAAATAAGGGAGGGGGATAAGTATTGTGTAAATTTTACTCTCCTCAGATTGGGGTCTAAAAGAGTATATCAGACACATTTAGTTTCACAGAGAAATTTGTCCCTCCTTATAGGGAAGTGGGAGGGAAAGGAGGAAAAGAAAGAGATAGACTAATAGAAGGGAAAATAGAAGGATTAGGGGAAAGGTGTAAAAAAGGAGGAGGGGCTCTAAAGGGAAGAAGAATGTTTGGGGGAGGTGGTCATCAAAAGCACTGGGGAGGCGGGAAGGGAGAAATGAGAAAGGAAAGAGAAAAGCATAACTTGGGTAAATAAGATGGCAGGAAATACAGATTTAGTTATTTTAACTGTGAATGTGAATGGGACAAACTCTCCCATTAAATGGAAGCAGATAGCAGACTGGATTAAAAGTCAGAATCCAACAATATGTTGTTTACAAGAAACACATCTAAAGCATAGAAACACATACAGGGTGAAGGTAAAGGGCTGGAGCAGAATCTATTATGCTTCAGGGGAACAACAACAACAAAAAAGCAGGGGTAGCAATCCTCATCTCAGATCAAGTAAAAGCCAAGATAGATCTAATTAAAAGAGATAAGGAAGGAAACTATATTTTACTAAAGGGTACCATAGATAGTGAAGCAATATCAATACTAAACATATATGCACCAAGTGGTATAGCATCCAAATTTCTAGAGGAGAAGTTAGCATTACTGCAAAAAGAAATAGACAGCAAAACTATACTAGTGGGGGACCTCAATCTTGCTCTCTCAGAATTAGATAAATCAAACCACAAAATAAATAAGAAAGAAGTTAGGGAGGTAAACAAAATGTTAGAAAAGTTAGGTACTATAGATCTTTGGAGAAAATTGAATGGAAACAGTAGGGAGTTTACTTTTTTCTCTACAATTCATGGAACTTATACAAAAATTGACCATATGTTAGGGCATAAAAACGTCAAAATCAAATGCAGAAAGGCAGAAATAGTAAATGCATCTTTTCCAGATCATGATGCAATAAAAATCACATGCAATATAAGGCCAGGAGAAAATAGACCAAAAGTTATGTGGAAATTAAATAATCTAATCCTAAAGAATGAATGGGTGAAAGAGCAAATCATAGACACAATCAATAATTTCATCCAGGAGAATGAAAATAATGAGACAACATACCAAAATTTGTGGGATATGGCCAAAGTGGTTATAAGGTGTAATTGTATATTTCCAGATGCTTACTTGAATAAAATAGAGAAAGAGAAGATCAAAGAATTGGGCTTACTATTAAAAAAAATCAAAAACCCTCAAATACCAAATTGGAAATTCTAAACATAAAAGGGGAGATCAATAAAATTTAAAATAAGAAAACTATTGAATTAATAAATAAAACTATGAGTTGGTTTTATGAAAAACCCAACAAAATAGATAAGCCTTTAGTTAATTTGATTAGAAAAAGGAAAGAGGAAAATCAAATTGTTAGTCTCAAAAATGATAAGGGAGAACTTTCCTCCAATGAAGAGGAAATTAGAGCAATAATTAGGAGTTACTTTGCCCAACTTTATGCCAATAAATTTGATAACCTAAATGAAATGGAAGAATATCTACAAAAATATAGACTGCCCAGGTTAACAGAAGAGGAAATAAATTATTTAAATAGCCCCATTTTATAAAAAGAAATAGAACAAACTATTAATCAAGTCCCTAAGAAAAAATCTCCAGGGCCAGATGAATTTACATGTGAATTCTGCCAAACATTCAAAGAACAATTAATTCCAATACTATACAAACTATTTCAAAAAAATAGGGAAAGGTGTACTACCAAATTCCTTTTATGATACAGATATGGTACTGATAGCTAAAACAGGTGGAGTGAAAACAGAGAAAGAAAACTATAGACCAATTTCCCTAATGAACATTGATGCAAAAATCCTAAATAAGATATTAGCAATAAGATTACAGAAAGTCATCCCCAGCATAGTACACTATGACCAAGTAGGATTTATACCAGGGATGCAGGGCTGGTTCAATATTAGGAAAACTATCAGCATAATCAATTATATTAATAACCAAACTAACAAAAATCATATGATTATCTCAATAGATGCAGAAAAAGCATTTGATAAAATCCAACACCCATTCCTATTAAAAACACTAGAGAGTATAGAAATAAATGGGCTTTTCCTTAAAATGATCAGTAGCATCCCCTTAAAACAATCAGCAAGCATCATATGTAATGGGGACAAACTAAAACCATTCCCAATAAGATCAGGAGTGAAACAAGGCTGCCCACTGTCACCATTACTATTTAATATTGTATTAGAAATGTTAGCTTTGGCAGTAAGAGAAGAAAAAGAGATAAAAGGAATTAGAGTAGGTAATGAGGAAACCAAATTATCACTCTTGGCAGATGACATGATGGTATACTTAGAGAACCCTAGAGACTCAACTAAAAAACTGCTAGAAACAATTCAAAACTTTAGCAAAGTTGCAGGATACAAAATAAATCCACATAAATCAGCAGCATAAAGTTCAGCAGCAAGAGATACAAAAAGAAATTCCATTCAAAATTACTGTCAATAGTATAAAATATTTGGGAAACTATTTGCCAGGGGAAAGTCAGGAACTATACAAACTAAACTACAAAACATTTTCCATACAAATAAATTCAGACCTAATCACTTGGAAAAACCAAGTGTTCATGGGTGGGCTGAGCAAATACAATAAAAATGACAGTACTACCCAAACTTATTTATTTATTTAGTGCCATACCAATCAAACTCCCAAGAAATTATTTTACAGATCTAGAAAAAATAGTAGCAATGTTCATTTGGAAGAACAAAAGGTCAATAATCTCAAGGGAATTAATGAGAAAAAAAAGGCTGATGAGGGTGGCCTTGCTGTGCCAGATCTAAAATTATATTATAAAGCAGTGGTATAAAGTACCATATGATACTAGCTAAGAAATAGAGCAGTCGATCAGTGGAATAGGATAGGATCACAGGACAAACCAGGCAATAACTATAGCAGTCTAGTGTTTGATAAACCCAAAGACCTCAGCTTTTGGGATAAGTGCTCACTATTCGACAAAAACTGCTGGGAAAATTGGAAACTAGTATGGAAAAAATTAGGGCTTGACCCACACCTAACACTACATACCAAAATAAGATCTTAATGGGTTCATGACTTAGATATAAAGAGTAACATTATAAGCAAATTAGAGAAACATAGGATAGTTTACCTCTCAGACTTGTGGAGAAGGAAAGAATTTGTGTGCAAAGAAGAACTGGAACTCTTAAATGAACACCAAATAGATAATTTTGATTATATTAAGTTAAAAGTTTTTGTACAAACAAACCTAATGCAGACAAGATTAGGAGGGAAGCAATAAATTAGGAAATCATCTTTACATTTTAGGGTTCTGATAAAGGCCTTATTTCTAAAATATATAGAGAATTGACATATTTATAAGAATTCAAGCCACTCTCCAATCAATAAATGGTCAAAGAATATGAACAGACAATTTTCAGATGATGAAATTAAAACTATTTCTAGTAATATGAAAAGATGCTCCAAATCACTATTGATCAAAGAAATGCACATTAAGACAACTCTGAGATACCACTACACACATGTCAGATTGGCTAAGATGACAGGAAAAGATAATGACAAATGTTGGAGGGGATGTGGGAAAACTAGGACACTGATGCATTGTTGGTGAAACTGTGAATGGATCCAACCATTCTGGAGAGCAATTTGGAGCTATGCTCAAAAAGTTATCAAACTGTGCATACCCTTTAACCCAGCAGTGTTTCTATTGGGCCTATATCCCAAACAGATCTTAAAGGAGGGAAAGGGACCCACATGTGCAAAAATATTTGTGGCAGCCCTTTTTGTAATGGCTAGAAACTGGAAACTGAATAGATGCCCTTCAATTGGAGAATGGCTGAATAAATTATGATATATGAATGTCATGGAATATTATTGTTCTGTAAGAAACAACCAGCAGGATGATTTCAGAGAGGCCTGGAGAGACTTACACGAACTGATGCTGAATGAAATGGGCAGAACTAGGAGATCATTGTACACGGTAACAATAAGACTATACAATGATCTATTCTGATGGACATGGTTCTCTCCAACAACAAGATGTTTCAAACCAGTTCCAGCTGTTCAGTGATGAACAAAGCCATATACACCCAGGGAGAGGCCTGTGGGTTCTGAGTCTGGACCACAACATAGCATTTTCACACTCTCTATAGATGTGTGCTTGCATTATGTTTTCCTACTCAGGTTTTTTTTCTTTCCTATACAGCAAGATATACTGTATAAATTTGTATACACATATTAGATCTGTCAAATATTTTAACATAATTAACCTGTATTAGACTTCCTGCCATCTAGGGGCGGGGGTGGAAAGTAGGAGGGAAAAATTTGTAATAGAAAGTTTTGCTTGCAAGGGTCAATGTTGAAAAAATTACCTATGCATATGTTTTGCAAATAAAAAACTTTAATTAAAAAATGTAATTGGGAAATGTTTAGCAAAATAAATCAAAATACACAACATAAGGAAATTAAAGGAAAACCCTCACTCAATATAATTACAAATGCATAAAATATCTTAGCATCAATCAACCAAAGTATATTCAAGATCTATATAAAGAATTATAAAATGGTCATTAAAGAAGTAAAGTATGAAATACTATAAACAGGATGGTCCAGTCAGAAGCTCTAAATGAAGAATATTCAGTAATTATGACTGGACTAAAAGTAGCAATACTATATAAATTGAAAATTTTAGCACGATACCAATTGAACTATAAATTAAATATTTTATAGACACAGAAAAATAATGCAAAGTTCACCTGGATTAACAATTCTAGAATCAGAAGATGAAAATAGTGAAAAAGAATTAAGAATTAAAGGAGTATATTAAAGCCATACCTAAAAGGATACTGTAATTATCTGAACTATTCAACAGTGGGACGTCTAGCCTAGAAGGCTAACAACTCAAAGTTCAACACATACAGCTCCAGCAAAACTCAAGAGTTTCCATTGGACTTAAAATAATCACTGAGAAATTATATCAAGTGACTTTTTCCAACTGAAAATTTCACAAAATGATATCCAAAAGCCTAAGGCAATTAGAAATGGGACTACTGGAAAAAATCAGCACCAGCACAGGCTAGCCACCTAACACTATCAGATAGAGGCCAAGGACAGATGCAGTCTATAAGACTTTGCATTCAGAGGCAAGGGCATAGACTCTCTCAAGAAACTCCTACAGTGATCTGAAAATGTGAAGGTGATCAAAAGTCACAGGATAAGGACTGTGGAAGTACCAAGGAGTAGCAGTAGCCAGCATTCAGCATGGCTCAGACCAAGATAGACCAAAACTATAGAGGCTATTACCATAATTTTTTTCTAAAATACTCCGAAATTCCCTGAAGATCTAATACTATGAAGGTTAAATATCCAGGTTTGACTGACCCCAATGAGTGAAAGGTAGCCAAGAAATCCAGATAATCCAGAAAGCAACAAATTAAAGCTAACCATTACATTAAGTATAGCACTGACTGAAGCATGAGTCAGAAGAAAGAAAAAACTGATCTAAATGAAAAATCACCATAGATGTCCAAATCACTATTGATAAGAGAAATGTAAATTAAGACTACTCTGAGATACTATTGCACACCTCTCAGATTGGCTAAGATGACAGGAAAAGATAATGATAAATGTTGGAGGGGATATGGGAAAACTGATACATTGTTGTTGGAACTATGAATGGATCCAACCATTCTGGAGAGCAATTTGGAAGTATGCTCAAAAACTTATCAAACTGCATATTCTTTGACCCAGCAGAGTTTCTACTGGGCTCATATCCTAAAGAGATCTTAAAGGAGGGAAAGGGACCCACATGTGCAAAAAATGTTTGTGGCAGTCCTTTTTGTAGTGGCAAGAAACTGGAAATTGAATGGATGCCCATCAATTGGAGAATGGCTGAATAATTTATGGTATATGAATGTTATGGAATATTATTGTTCTGTAAGAAATGACCAACAGTGGAACTGAACGGATCCAGCCATTCTGGAGAGCAATTTGGAACTATGCTCAAAAAGTTATCAAACTGTGCATACCCTTTGACCCAACACTGTCTCTATTGGGCTTATATCCCAAAGAGATTTTAAAGGAAGGAAAGGGCCCCACATGGGCAAGAATGTTTGTGGCATACTTTTTTGTAGTGGTTAGAAACTGGAAACTGAATGGATGCCCATCAATTGGAGAATGGCTGAACAAATTGTGGTATATGAATGTTATGGAATATTATTGTTCTGTGAGAAACGATCAGCAGGGTGATTTCAGAGAGTCCTGGAGAGATTTGCATGGACTGATGCTGATGAAATGAGCAGAACCAGGAGATCATTATACACGGCAACAACAGTACTATATAGTGATCCATTCTGATGGACATGGCTCTCTTCAACAATGAAATGCTTCAAACCAGTTGCAATTGTTCAGTGAAGAAAGCCATATACATCCAGAGAGAGGAATATGAAATGTGGACCACAACATAACATTTTCATGCTCTCGATTGATGTTTGCTTGCATTGTGTTTCCTTTCTCTGATTTTTTTTCTTATACATTTGTCTTGCACAAAAATGATAAGTGTGGAAATATGCATACATATATTCAATTTGTCAAGTATTTTAACATAATTAACATGTAGTGGATATCCTGCCATCCTGCCATCTAGGGGAGGGGTGGGGAGTAGGGTAGGAAAATTTGTAACAGACAGCTTTGTAAGGGTTAATGTTGAAGAATTACCCATACTTATGTTTTGCAAATAAAAAGTTTAAATAATAAAAAAAATTAATTAAATTAAAAAAAAAGAAAAGAAAAGAAATGACCAACAGGAGGATTTCAGAGAGGCCTGGAGAGACTTATATGAACTGATGCTAAGTGAAATGAGCAGAACCAGGAGATCATTATACACAGCAACAACAAGACTATACTATGATCAGACCTCCGGGGGTGGAGCCATGGTGGCAGAGATCAGACAGGAGTCTCTGTAACCTCCTCTAACCTTCCCTCAAACCAACAACATATGAAGCCTCTAGACTGATTTTGAAGCAAAAAAATCCACAATATCTGGAGGACAACATGATTCTAGAAGAAGATTCTCTAGAAGATCTTCAAAACAGGTCTGTTTTAATTGGGCAGGGGGGTGGTCTGCTGAACCCAGACTGCAGCACAGGGAGACCAGGGCAGGGAGCTGGAGCAGGGAGGTGGAACAGGAGTCGGTACAGGAGTGGGAGTGTTGTGCTTTTCACACACCTGGGAGTCTTCTGCGGGACTCTTGGGCCAATCTGTCCTGATTGTGGGCAGGTGGTTTGGAGGGTCTGCCTTTTGTGGGGGATAGATTGTGAACCACTGAACCCCTGATGAGCATCAGACCTAGCTGCCATTACACAGCACCCTAGGACGATCAATCAATCAGCAGGACTGATCAGCACCAGAAATAATTCAATCAGCAGAACGGCCCCAGGGCAAATTAAAGCAGCTGTCCCACCTTTGCCTTAAACAGACCTCACACCTTTAAAAAAATGAATAAAAAAACAAAAAGAGCTCTCACCATAGACAACTTTTATAGAGAGAGGGAAGAACAGACCTCAAATCCTGAGGCCCCTAAAGGTAAAGCAACTCCAGAAAAAGCCCCAAAGAGAGACATAAACTGGTCTCCATGTCACAAGGCTTTCTTTGAAGATTGCATAAAAAATCTTAAGAGAGAGTTAGAAGAAACATGGGGAAACGAAATGAGATCACTGCAAAATAAAATAGAAAAAAATGGAAAAAGAATGCAATGAACAAAAAATGTAATTGGTCAATTGCAAAAGGAACTAAAAACAGTAACTGAAGAAAATAAGACATTAAAAATTAGAATCGAACAATTGGAAATGAATGACTCATCAAGACTTCAAGAATCAGTGAAACAAAAACAAAAAAATGAAAAGATAGAGAAAAACATGAAATATCTCCTAGGAAAAACAACTGACCTGGAAAATAGATCTAGGAGAGACAATCTAAGAATTATAGGGCTTCCTGAAAGCCATGATGACAAAAAGAACCTAGACACTATCTTCCAGGAAATCATAAAAGAAAACTGCTCTGATATTTTAGACCCAGAAGGCAAAATACTTATTGAAACAATCCACCAATCACCTCCTGAAAGAAACCCAAAAATTAAGTCCCCCAGAAATATCGTGGCTAAATTCCAGAACTATCATACCAAGGAAAAGATATTACGAGAAGCCAGAAAGAAACAATTTAAATAGTGAGGAGCCACAATTAGGATCACACAGGACCTAGCAGCTTCTACTTTGAAGGATCAAAGGGCCTGGAATCAGATATTCCAAAGGGCAAAGGAACTTGGATTACAGCCAAGAATAAGTTACCCAGCTAGAATGAGCATTATCTTCCAGGGAAGAAGATGGTCATTCAATGATATAGGAGAATTTCACCTATTTCTACTGAAAAGACCAGAACTGAACAAAAAATTTGATCTACAAACACAGAACACAAGAGAAACATAAAAAGGTAACAAGAAAAAAAATTCTGTAGAACTATATTTATGTTATAGATACTTATAGAATGAGGGTTGATTTTATGAATCTATTATTACATTATGATTATGATATGAATACTGTGATTTTATGATTATTATGATATGATTATTGTGATTTTATGATTATTATGATATGATAAACTGAAAAAGAAATTAGAGGTAGAAAAGGGATAACACTGGAAGAAGAGGAAAAGGAGGAAAAATAAGGGAAACTACATCACATATAGAGGCAAAGAAAACCTATCATGATTGAGGGGAAAAAAAAGAGGGGAATGAGAATTGGGTTGATCTCCATCTCATCAGATTTGGCTCTGAGGGAATAATAGATGTACTTATAAGGAAACAGGAGGAAAAGGGGGAAAAAAGGGGTGGGTGGGGCTCTAAAGGGGAAGGATTGTTTGAGGGAAATGGTTATCAAAAGCAAAACAGTAGGAAGGAGGGAAAGGGGATAAGAAAGAGAAAAGCATAAGCTAGGGTAGATAAGGTGGCAGGAAATACAGATTTAGTTATTTTAACTGTGAATTTGAATGGGACAAACTCTCACTTAAAGCAGAAGCAGATAGCAGACTGGATTAAAAACCAGAATCCAACAATATGTTGCATACAAGAAACACATCTAAAACATAGAGATACATACAGGGTGAAGGTAAAAAGCTGGAGCAGAATCTATTATGCCTCAGGTGAACAAAAAAAAGCAGGGGTAGCAATCCTGATCTCAGACCAAGTAAAAGCAAAGATAGACTTAATTAAAAGAGACAAAGAAGGAAATTACATCTTCCTACAGGGTACCATAGATAGATAATGAAGCAATATCAATACTAAACATATATGCACCAAGTGGTATAGCATGGAAATTCCTAGAGGAAAAGTTCAGAGAGATGCAAAAAGAAATAGACAGCAAAACTATAATAGTGGGGGATCTCAACCTCCCTCTCTCAAAACTTGATAAATCAAACCACAAAATAAGTAAGAAAGAAGTTAAGGAGGTAAACAAAATGTTAGAAAAGTTAGGTATGATAGATCTTTGGAGGAAATTAAATGGAGACAGAAAGGGTTTACTTTTTTCTCAGCAGTCCATGGAACTTATACAAAAATTGACCATGTGTTAGGACACAAAAACCTCAAAATCAAATGCAGGAAGGCAGAAATAATAAATGTATTTTTTTTCAGATCATGACGGAATAAAAATCATATGCAATATAAGGCCAGGAGGAAATAGACCAAAAACCAATTGGAAACTAAATAATTTTATCTAAAGAATGAATGGGTGAAACAGCAAATTACAGACACAATTACTAATTTCATCCAAGAGAATGACAATAATGACACAACATACTAAAATTTGTGGGATACAGCCAAAGCAGTAATAAGGGGAATTTTTATATCTCTAGATGCTTATTTGCCTAAAATAGAGAAAGAGAAAATCAATGAATTGGGCTTGCAATTAAAAAAGCTAGAGGAAGAACAAATTAAAACCCCCCCAATCAAATACCAAACTTGAAATCCTAAAAATAAAAGGAGAGATTAGTAAAATTGAAAGTAAAAAAACTATTGAATTAATAAATAAAACTAAAAGTTGGTTTTATGAAAAAAACAACAAAATAGATAAACCTCTAGTTAATTTAATTAGAAAAAGGAAAGAGGAAAATCAAATTGTTAGTCTCAAAAATGAAAAGGGAGAACTTTCC
>JAJPUD010007759.1:74044-101442 GCA_023553655.1 Myrmecobius fasciatus | reverse complement strand
TTTTTTTTAGGGGAGAGGGGGAGAAAGGGAAGACAAGGGAATAGGCACTCAGTAAGTTGCCTACTGTGTGTTAGGCACTTTGCTAAGAGCTTCAGAAATACTATTTCACATAAAATTGGCATCTTAATAGTATCCCTAACTCATCACTTAACAAATAACTTACAATACTTACAACTTAAAAGGGACCTTTCCAAACTGTAATAGATGAAGAGACTGAAGCACTCCAATTTTTATCTGCTCCAATCTTAATGCACAGATACAGAGCCAGGATTAGAACAGCTCTCTCCACACTTTTTTTAGCTGTCTTGCCATCCTGGTTTGCACTACTCTCAATTTGGTGGAATTTTAGTTTCCCTAAAAATCCCACAGAAATGTGTAGTTCTTACTCCCCTCAAACCATAATTCTAAAGATAAAATGAGAGAAAACATGCCAAGTTCTACGTAATTCTTAAAGTTACACACAAAGGCTATTACTTTCCATCATTCAATTTTACATATATCATACAATTACTGCAGTTATGATATACTTATTCAAATAAGAATTGATTCTGATAGATTTGAATATCTAGAATTTTCAATATTTATTATTTCTCTAAATTAAACAGTGTGAAACTTGGAAATTTAAAAATGAGCTAGGGTTTCCTTGGTTGAAACCAAATTTCAATGCTATTTGTTATAAGATAAAGAGAATCAATTAATTTTAGAATTAAAATTCTAATAGAAAAAAAAAATTCTAAGAGTAGCTACCAATAGAAATGTTACTTATTCTTCTCCTTGCAGATGTCATTGATACTTTGAAATTAAAGGTAGTAATTCCCTGCCTGCCTTTAGTCTGGCAAAGAAGCAATGTTATGACATCCAAAAAACAACTTATGAGTTGCCCTCTACAACTAAAAGTAGCATTTTAAGGTTTTTAAAGCAAATGGTTTTTGATATGGAACTTAATTTTTGCCTGTTACTTTCTTAGGTCATGTTTGTTAGCTTTATGTTCATTTAAAAATTTGAACTCTTTGTGAAGTTCATGAAATTTAAAATTTAGAAGTCAAATGGCAAGACACAAAAAAAGTTTTAACAACATCAACTACTTGGATAGATCAATGTTTGAAAGCCCATCTGGGAATGAAGATAATTTTACCTGACTAAGTTATGCTGCATATTTTCAATCTTCATTAAAATTTGTACGCCACTCTCAGAAAACACATAAGCTTTTAACCTGAAATACAATTAGTCCTTAATTAGCAACATTCTGTAACAAAAGAAACAAACTTGATTTCTTATTATCCCTCAAGACAGATACAGCAAAAAAAGACATTTTCCAACCAGTACACCTTGATGTAAGAAAAAAACAATCCACCCCAACCCCTACTTTCCCCCCTCATTATTCCATTAAAGATCTTCATTTGAAAATATTCCTTTTACCCAATTATGCTAACCTGATTGTCATTTTCATTTAGTTTTTTTTTAACTTTCATTTAATATACTAGTTCTAGCTAGTACTTGAAAATAATTTATCAAAAGTATAACACATTTTTTTACAGTCAAATATGTGGAATCTCTTAATTACTTGATTGTAAAAAGGCACAAATGCCTTCCCCAAATGTACTGATATTGAGGCTGGCGTCCCTGTGGCTCAGCTTTGAGTGAGGAGAAAGATGAATACAAATTGGGAGCATACAAGACACTGCAGTGTATAGTCAGTCTAAACCTATACTTCAAGCTTCCCTGGAGCCACATCACACTTTTATTTACATTCCAAGTGAGTATGCTGAAATGAAAGAGTTTTATTTATGATATAGAACTGTCCCTGCAGACATCTTTCAGTACTGTCACTCATAAATTAGGATAAGTCTAGCAGAATTTTCAATGTGTATTAGTGATATAGAAACTAAGTTTCAAGCACTAAATTTATCTACAAATAGTACAATTTCCATCAAGTAATAGTAATGAGAAAACGATTTAAAAGTCCAATTTACGATGAAGATAATACTGAGATGATTGAATTATGTTCAAAGTGAAATTATGGTATTAAATTTGAAATGCGAAGGTGATAAAATAGTAACTGGAGAGTGATTTAGAAACCATTAATGGCCATAATCCAACTTTAGGAAGTTTTAAGATTTTAAAAGCATACCTTTGACGAATTACAGGATCAGATTTTTCAGGATCAATGTAGGTTCTTAAGATTTCATGAAGCTTTTTATCACCAGGCACTCTTTTTACAAAAGATAGAAAAGGAATAAGATAAAATTTCTGATTTTTCTATTGAAGATGTTAAAGTTTTAAAACCAATGGAATTTTTGCATCTTGATTAGCTTAAAAAAAAAAAATCTGATGTCTTTTGTTTTTTACATCTAAGTCATTTCTGAATATATATGCTTTCCCTAAACATGCTTTTAAACAAAAACTATTTTATAAAATACTTACAAGACTTTTTGGACATGCTTAATAACCTTATTTAAAAAATCTTGAAAATTTTACTATAATCAAATTATGAATATATAAAGTTTCTTTTAATATGCACTTGCAAAAATAGAATTAGCCTTATTAAAGAAAAAAAAATAAGTTTGCAAAAAGTTTAGTCATTCTAACTGTTGAGGACAGAAAAAAGAATTTTTACCCATAAAGTAATACCAGTTTTTCAACTTATCATGTACCATTTCAAACCACAAAATTGCTCAGCAAGATGTTTGAAATAATATATAAAATATTTCTTGATCATTCAGATGCATAAAAACTGCATGCACATTCAGAAAAAAAATATTTAAGTCCTTTCCTTATTTTTTGTGTAAGATTCACCTTAGAGAAAAGCTCAAAGAGTTTCAGAGAAGCCCAAATTGACAATCTGAAGTCCATATATGGACAACAACCATATATGTGATAAGTGCATATTATATGCACTTTCCTCAAAGCAATCTAAAGAAATAAATCTAGGTTCTAATATTCACAAGGAGAACACAATAAGAACAATCACCTTCAGGTGTCAAAAATATAAAAAACAATAGGTTGGCATTGTGTGTATGCATGAATGTCTGTGTATGTAACATATATTTGTATATATAAATGCCTCTACCTTATCATTTGTTCACAGAGCTTATTTAAATACGGCACTTGGAAATAAGTGAAAGTAGTATTCTGTTAGTATTTTATTAACTTTTATAATGAAACAGTTTATTTCTAACTCTAAAATTCTATTATACCCCTACTTATCCTCACATAGAACTTTATTTTACTATTAACTGATAACTCAACAATTTTCTAAAGATTTCAGATTCCTCATGTGTAAGATATGGTGGGGCCAAACTATCTTTTCTTTATGATACAATCTTTTCTGTCAGCTTTAAAATGCTATTCTTCAGGCAAATAAGGATCTAAGAAATCCTTTGACAGTCATTCTAATAAATGAGGTTTCTGTCCATTGAAATGATTTCTTCATACAGGCACATGTAAATCATACCCTTTCTCCACATATTCAGCATGACTCTGAGGAAACAGGAGTTTCAGATGCCAATAGAAACGCTGCTCTCTAAAATATAATAAAATAATAGCTGTTATTACACAGATAAATTAATGTTAAATTAAGTAATAAAAATAATTTCCTTGAAATTCAATGTTTCTTCCACAAAGAAATATTTTGCTTTTTACAGAATTTTAAGTTCCATTCTTGACAATTCTGGTGCAAATTTTTTACAAGGAAAAATAATGGTAATAGTTCAAGTTTGTGTAATGCCTTAAGGTTTTAAAAACCCTCTGAGAATAATCCAAGAGGCTTGAGAGGATAGGGTTTAGCTCGGAGCCAGTCTCCCCTGACCCGCTGCCCCTTCCAAAGAACCCCAAAGAGAAGCCAAAAGGCTAAAAACCATCCAAGAAAATCAAAGTCCAATCAAAGTTTTCAAAATGAGTACCTATTCCAACTAAAAAATACTCCAGGGCAAGTAAATCAGCTAAAGAAGATTTAAAAAAGGAAAAAAAAAAAGCACCAAATACTTAAATAGATAAAAAACATATTCAAAGGGATTAGGCAAGAGTTGGCAACTGGAAAAAGTTCAGGAGACCAAATACAAGGAAATGAAGAGAACAGAAAATCAAGTTAACACCTAAAAAATAAATAAATAAAAGCCAAACAATACAGCAGAGAGGCAATACAAAGATCAGTCTCCATTTCCTAGAGCCAAGCATAGAAACTCAGTTTGTTAATTTGCCCAAGATCATCCAGCAAGCACCAACAGCCAGGATTAAAGATAGGTCTATCTCTTGACTGCAAGCCAAGTAGTCCTTCCACAGCACTTTGTACCTGCTCACAAGTAAATACACACATATACCTACATGTACAAAATGATAACTATATACATATAATGAAAATAAAAAATAATTTCAGATTGAAATTCATCTATTACTGTTAACTATCTTTAACTTGCATTCCTAATATATGGAAAAAGGATACGTGAGGCCAGGCCATGATGCACAGAAGTAGCATCATCCATTAAAAGGTATTGCTCCCCTGGAGGAGTGAATGCCAGAAGAGTTACCATGGCAGAAGATAGCAGTGGAGGAGACCATCCAGCAGAAATTCATAACAATCTGTGAGCATCTGAGAATTCCTTTCATTCTGTGATGAAATACTAAAGACTATGATATCAATTTCTAGAAACGAGTTATTTAAAAAGTTGGACCCACTTGAATAAGCCAAGTTGGATTTAATTTCTGCTTATACACTAAATTCAATGCTTTGGGTTTACTTGGACATTCCAGAAGTTAATTCCAAGGAACATATAGTAAAGGAGGAAATAAGATCGAATAAGAATATATATGAGCAGAAGCAGGTAGGTGGTACAGTGGATAGAACACCAACCCTGAAGTTGGGAGGACGTGAGTTCAAATCTGGCCTCAGACACTTAATACTTCCTAGCTGTGTGACCCTGGGCAAGTCACTTATCCTCAATTGCCTCAGCAAAAAGGGAAAAAAAAAGATTATATATGAGCAGTCAAAGAAATTACAGGCAAGAAAATGGCTGCCAAAGTAGATAAAGGAGCTGCTTCAAGATTTGTAAGAAATGCTCTCTTCGAAGTCAAAAAAGAAAAAGAATCAAAGTTTTCAAATGAAGGAAAATCTTTTTTTAAAAAAAAAGAATTTTTGGTTCTGTTTGGTGAATATTTGGAAGTATACCATGTTAACTTTTGGTCCCATCTCTTCAAAAATAGGTAAAAAAAAAATGGAAAAAGATTGTATTGAATTTCAACTGCAAAAACTAAGGTTTAAATCTATGTAAAATATGACAAGTGTTTTCTCCTAATATTTTAATCAACTTTTCTTGTTCTTAATTTGAAATTTCATATCCATATTTTGCTAAGTATAGTAACCTATGAATCATTACATTTCAGCTGTAATTTTTGTAAAACAACAACAACAACACAAAAAAACCCCAAACTAGCTATTATAGTGTTTTGATAAGTTATGAAATTCGGAGTTAATAACACAACTGTTTTCAGTATGTTGTGTTTAAAAAAAGGATGAAGTGACTAAATATTTATAGTACAATTATTATGGTTATGCCTTTTATTTCTAGAAATCATTGATCATTTAATAATAATTGAAACATAATAAAACTTAAAGGGTCATATATAATTTACAACTACTTGTCTACAATGTCCATTTAAAAATAAATGGAAATGTGATTTAAATAAAGAGTTGAGATTTCATACTGAAGCCTAGATTTTGAGTAAACAATCACAAATTCTTTGACCTGGAAAAAATCCCAGAGGTCATCTCCTTGCAACACCTCCATTTTACCAGCAAAGAAGCTGCATTTCAGATATGACTTGTTCCCATTCCCTTTCTCTAAAAATTAGGGTTGTTATCTTTATTGTTTTAATAACTTCTGAAAGATGACTTTAATGACTCTTCAGATGATTCACTTAAGATAGTCATCCTGTTCATAGGAATTGTATTGCAGAGGTTCCTATGAATAGTTGATCACAATTACTTGCTCTTGATTCAAAATACTTAAAAGACAGCTCTCCCACGTCACTCTCAGACTTGGGCACTCTCTCTCTTTCTTGTGTTTTGTCTATTCTAGATTACATTATGGTTAACAGTTGCAAGTATCTGTTGTCAGGCAGAATCCAAACAAGATTACAGAATCCCTATAATTTGTCTCATTTTGGTGGAACAGTTTTCAGTGATAGTTCTGTACTGAACTTTTCAATATTTCATGAACTTTAAGACCACGAACTTTGACTATACATTTCCAATTAAAGCAAATGAAAAAGAAAAAATAAAAACCCACACCATTATATATAGGAATGCCAAGAACAGTAAAATACTTCAATTTTAGAGAAAAAAGATGACAGGTTTTCTGTGTAATTAATTCTACGTATGCAACTTTGAATAAATGGATTTCATAATTTATAGAAACAGATATGGAAATGGTCTTAAAATGTAAAGGATTCTGCATCCAGAGAGAGAGCTATAGAGATTGAATCATACTACAGTCACCTTTTTTTGTTTGCTTTTCCCCTTTTCTTCTCATTTTTCTTTCACAACATGACTGATATGGAAATACATTTAAAATGATTGTACAGACTGCTATCTTGGGGGTAGGGAGAAAAAAAATTATGGAATTCTGAATCCTACAAAAATGAATGTTGAAAACCATCTTGACATGTAATTAGAAAAATAAAAAACTATTGAAATTAAAACAAAATAATGGATTTTGTGAAGCATTTTGGACTTTTTCTGTGACACATAGTAAGAAAAGTATTGATGGAAAGACAAATTCTGTTCTGGATATAATGGCACATAAATTGATGATCATATAAGAATATTTATAATTACTGCATAGTTCACCTGCAATCTCTGAAATAAAATTATTTTCTTGAAAACATTTTTGGTGATAATTATTATTACAAGATTAAATTTTTGTGTTGTCTTTTGTTATTATGTAATGGTTATTTCTGAGTATTTCCTGCTTTTATAAAGGCTGAAAAAAATAAAGGAATTTATTTGTCATGGAAAAACAGAAGATACAACATCAGAGAGGGAATTGGGGGGAAAAAATCAGTGGGAGGCAGAAACAAAAATATTTATTAACATTTATTAACATTCCCCAAACCACCTGAAAAAAGGAAGCAGCAGGCATTCAGGAAACAAGTCACAAGCCTGGCAAGATAGAATAGTGATGGTGAACTTGAGAATGTCAATTACTGGCACACCTGTGGTAGCCCAGGTTCTTCTACCAAAAACAGAAACACCAATACATGTTTGCCTTACTTTCATCCTACAAAAAGTGATAAAGGAAAGGGCTACTCTGAGCCTAATTTTTTTTTTACAACATAGTAACAAAACAGATATAGTATTCTTGATTTTTGCTATTTTTATATTCAAGTTGTAGAGCTATAAGATAGACAGAATGTAAGAAAAATTTAGAACTAGTAGAATGGCTGGATGAAGGAATAGTGAATAGTTTGATATCTAGCTGGAAGATTTAGATGAGGTGCTTGGGGATATGTCCTTTGTCTTGTGCCAGTTAACATGGGATCAAAGATTCAGAGCCAGAACAAGATTTTTAAAGTTTTCTCCTCCTTCTTCTTCACTTTAGAGTGTTAAATGACCTATCCAATATTATAAATGTAATTCTAACTCCAATTCCAGTGATTTTTCCACTGCTTCCATTTTTTTTTTGTTGGAAAAATTATGGAGATTTTAGAGGACTGCAAAGCTTGGTGAATCTACAATGTGAAATGGCAGCTAAAGAAAGTAGCGCAACCTTAGGTCAAACTGTAAGGCACAACTGGTCCAAGACTGGGATGGTGACAGTTCTGTCTTATGTTCTGGCCACATTAAATGGAACACTGTTTAGCTCTAGTAGACTGGTTTGTAAAGGAAAACTGATAAGCTAAGGAAGATCCAGAAGAGCAACCAGACAATCATGATGGGAAGAGAGGTTGCAGGATGTTAGGACACTTAGCTTGGAGAATAAAAGTCTATGGGGACAAATAGCTCTTTTCAATTATCTGAACAGGAAGGCTCAGAATTCATCTACTTAGTTCCAAAGGGCAGAATTCAGAATAATGTTCGGGTTGGTGCTAACAAAATCTTTATTCAGAGCTGTTCCAAGTCAGAATGAGAAGGATGACCAGACTGTGTAAAGGAGATTGATCCCTTTTCAGATGCAGACTGGAGCAGATGGTTTCTGAGGTTCCTGACAACCTTGAGATTTTACAAATGCCAGATTTAGGAACTTCTGAGAAACCAATTTGCTACTATGAATAATATTAACTATCGTAAGAACCAAGAGAATGCCCTTTTAGTTTTCAAATATTATATTGTGACAAAAGACAACGAACTGATGTTTTAGGATGATTAGGTCGGTGAAATATCCAGTTGAATCCAGCTGGCTACAGTTATACTTTGGAGGCATGTGAACATGCATTCAGTAGCAAAACAGTAGACAACAAATTGGTTGCTAAGTAAAATTAACTCTTTGAAGTACTCTCCCTTTACTCTTGAGCTGAAAATTCTATTTGCTGGAATCAATTGCAATTATTTCATTATATACCCAACTTTCAGTTCCTTTTTACCATTTTACATATGTATAAAGGCAATAAAAAGAATTTCAGTTCCAATTCCAACTCTGATATGTACTATGTGACTCTGGGAAACTAACAATCTCTCCAGATCTAAGTTTTCTCATCTACAATGAGGTGGGTGGTCAAATGTTCATAAAATTCCATACGGCCCTAAATCTTGGTCCTAATAACAACTGCCACTGGATGGGGAAAAGGAGCGCTTGACCTGTATAGTCAAAGCTATTGACCTGGCTAGAAATGGATCATTTTAATTGTATGTTGTATTTCTTTAATTATGGTCACCAAGCCTTGAAATAGGTTTCACCAAATATAAAAAAGGACAAATGTTTCAGTACTTCTCTAACTTCAAATGAGACATTACTTTCTGCTGTAAAAATTTTCAAATGCCAAATTCAATAGCTACTGGTTTTAAACAAATAAACAAAATTTTTCCAGGAGACATTTAGCAATATTCATCATTGTGAAAGACATAGCAGCAGTAGTACCATAAAATGACTCAAAGAACCAGAATGTTTGAGATACTCCAGAGTAATGCTAATCTGAGAGGGATACAGTCCATTTCCTTCATATGAATCCATATATTCCCTGACTCCTCTTTGCTTCTATACTAAGTCAGAGCAAAGGAAATGTTCTACCTGTCATCTTTAGAATTTTAAGACATACTCAGTCACTGCTCAGATAATTTCAAGAACCACTCATCCAAAGTTCTCAACATTTAATAGACCCCCCAAATACCTTCACAGAAAGCACTTAACATTCCAGACACAAAGGTGGGAGAATTCTTAGGAACTATCATAGCATTTACTTTGGTTAACTACACAGTTAAGGTTGTAATGTAAGAATTCATGAGTCTTATTTCTACTTTTCTATGCAATTATAACTTTAGGGAGTCCTTTAGGATGCTGTTGCATAGTCCAGTCAAGAATTGATGAAGACAGGAACTAGGGTGGTGGCTGTTTGAGGGGTCAGAGGGGTGGGGAGAAACAAGATTTGGGCACTATGAGATGAGGGAAAGTGAAGAGTCCAATATAATAATAAGATTATACACTTGGAAGCTTAACTGAATTATGCCCTAAGTTTATTTTAGTAATGAAAATACCAATGATGATAACCTCCCACATTATCTCTATACTCTAATCAATATACAGCCACATCCACAAAAAATGGATACCAAAAAGCCTTGTCATTTCTAAAAGTGAACAACAGCAACATATCTAAAACCTGTTAAAAGAATCGATCAAAAAAGTGGAAAGGCAAAATCTTAAGCATTTTATAGATTCTACCTTAAACTGAAGCCACTTAAAAAAAATACACTGTATCTTATCTAGGCAAACCTTCCTTTCTCCTTTCTCTTACCTACCTTGTTGATTTTTATTCTTCAATGCAGTCACATCAAATGGAAAGGAGATAGGAAGTAACAATCAGATGGAAAACAAGCTTTAAAAGGGGAGAATGTCTTGCTTCATTAAGAAACTGAGACGGAAGCAGGTTGCTCAAGTTAGGGAGCCTTCACTTTTTATCTGCAATAGGTTATCAGAGTGTGACTGAATTGTGTGAATTTTTAGATATCATAAACCATATCAAACGAACAAAACAATACCCTCAGGACCAAGTATGAACCACGGGGAGCCTCTATGCCATAGCTCACTTATTGACCATTCCTCCTCACTATTTTGGTCTCCCTGGACTAGGAGACTTCTTATCTCTCTAACTGCTTTTCCTCCATTTCCTCCTTGTTTTCTTTCCCAACAAGAGAAAGCAGAAAGTCACCTATCAAAGACCAGGCAATGTAAGGCAGGGTCCAAGTTCTCAATAAGCTTGCAGAAGCCCATTTAAACTTTTACATAGCTCTTACATGTTCAGAAGTTTTCCTTTACATTAAGTTTCTCTTAAGATTCCCAATTAGTCAAATGACTAATTTTGTCCTTCAGACCCAAGCAGAACCTTCACACTTTTGAAAAGGGCTATCAAGTTTCTTTTGAAGCTCTTCATTCCAAATTCCAGTTTTCTAGCACCAATATGTGGCCCCTCTCCACCCTGGTGACCTTTCCAGTCACTTCCTACTTATCACTGGTCTTCCTAACACACAACATCCAGATCTGTATACAATATTCAGTTGTGGTCTGACTAGGCCAGCCTACAGCAACAGTATTACCTGCAAACTGTTTTTACCCTTAATGTAACTAAAGACTGCAGTAGATTTTTGAGTTGCCATAGCATATTGCTAACTCATTGAACTAACAGTCTGATAAGACCTCCATCTATCATAAGTTCTATCAAATGAAGTACTTACTAGCCATACCTTATACCTGTGAAATTGACTTAAAATGTTTTTATATTCCTATTATTTCATATTAAGATACAATCCGATGTTCTCATCTGTCAAAGGGCCTTCTGCTATCCAAAATATTAGCTATCTTTCCCAGTTTTGTGTCATCTACAAATATGATGTGCACACTAAACCTGTCAGCTAATAACTGATACAGCCCAGATCCCTGTGGCACTATCTGTTTAAAGCTCATATTCTCTTATCTTTCTCCACAGTAACATGTGTCCACAAGAGTTTTGCTAGTTTTAAATAGAAATTTTGTGGCATATTCAGTCAAGTCCACTGGCCTGTCTTTTGTGGCCTTCATCCTCTCATTTTTCATCATCTCTCAAGTCACTAACAATGGCTCAGCTGTTATATATGCAAATCCTTCCCAAGCTTAAGAGAGATTCTGTATGGACCTCATTAACTGAATACTGTCTGACAGAACTTGCATTCAGATCCCACCTGACAAGAGCTGTGTGACCCTGGACAAGTCATTGAACTTCCATCTACCTCAGTTTCTTCATCTGCAAAATGGGGATAATAACAGTGATGTTCTGCATCACACAGTAACAAAAGACATAAGTGCCGAACTTGGTCCCCACCTTTCAGCCCAATGGGTTTAAGAAAAAAAAAAAAATTTTTTTTTTGTACAGTTCAGTTTATACATCATTGAAATGAAAAAAAAAATAGATCAAAGTATAAATGAAGGTTATGGAATATATCTTCAAGAAAAAGAAAGAAATAATTCCAGCTCTTCAAAGCATTCCACAATTAGATGAACATATTTAAATGTAATTCATGTTGGGCAAACACAAAAATATCTCGTTAGTCTAAACTTAGAATCAGGAATGCATAATAATGCAATTGAATTGAAGAGACTATGGATATAATTGTGAATATGTTGGCCTCTAAGTTGCCTTTCTTACCTAATGTGCTCCTTCAGTGAAGTGCAGATGGTTGGCTGAACTGTCTAGAAATTTTTAAGGATAACCTAACAATGTCTTCCAAATCTAATATTCTATCTTAGAAAATTTAAGTTTCTTTTAAAAAATCATCAAATTCCTTTTACCCTCAGAGAGATGCTTAGCACACGAGACCGGGATTGTCTATCATGAGGTCCCTTTTGAGAAAACTGATTATTAAAAATGAAAGTATTCTTTCCTTCAATTACTCTACACAGCAAGGAAGTCTAATCTTGACCTATATCTTTATAGACTAAAACTTCTCTGAGAAAAGCAACAGCTGGAAAATGAAAATACTCTAAGGAAGCTCTAGTTGTATACTTGGCAAACTGGAGAAATTTCTTTTAATTGCAAATATTTTGCATCAGGAATTCATGACCAAACCCTAGCACGATTTAATACAATCCTTATCACTTTAAGATAACAACAGAGGAAAAAAATAAATTCACAATGTCTAAAAGTAGATTTCTAATTTATATCTTCTTGCCAAATGATTTAAAAAAAACTAGACTTGAGGTCAGAAGATCTTAGTTCAAGTATCAGCACTGTTACCAACTGGGGAAGTCTAAACTTAAATCTGAGTTGTTGCTTCCTCACCTAAAAAACAGAGTTGCTTCAAGAAAACTGCTTTTAAAGTCAGAAATCACTACGTAAATGTCAGCTCCCATTGTATTTTAAATGGTAAAGCTATAGTTCCTTGAAAAATAAGGCCATATGCATTTTAAAGTTTGATCAATGTATGAACTGATAATACTTATATTTTTGTTTCACGGGAGTTTTTACTTGTTTAATTGGGGGAAGTAAATGTATTTACAAGGCTTCATTGACTCTTATTTCAAGTGTCAGAATTAGCCCTCATTTTATCTATCAATATTTTCACTGTAGTAACTAACCTGTTTTCAGCATATCAATTGGAGAATTGAACCTGTTTCTGCCACCATGTCATTCTTTACCTTCCAGTTTCCCAATACTTCTAGTTCTGAATAGGCATACTACTTTGCCATTTTCACTGTTGTTTTTCAGATTCAAGGGGATAGATAGCCTGAAGGAGGTTGATGGGAACTGAATTTCTCACATACATTATCACGAGACACAAGTCATAAAGACCATGAGTAGTTCTCTTCTTGTACATCAACAACTTGAAGAAATTAAAAGTTCTATGAACAAATTACGCAAGCCTTACAAAAAAGGGGAATTTCAGCATGATGAAGGCAAATTATTAATGCTACACTCCTGGACCACTGTTAAGAAAAAAACAACTTCTTTATTATTCATTCAATACATATTAAGAAATAGCTACTTGTGTTCTATCTTTTCAAATATCACCTTTTTAAAAGAGACTGAAGTTTCTAAGTAGGTTTTACCTCCCCTCCTCTGGGATTGTCTAAATAATTATGCCACAGGATTTTATAAAAGCATTAAAGATCCTCCTATATTATCTGATAGCAAAACTTCTAAGTATTTCTGACATTTAGACAAGGCAAATAAAACAAAACAAAAAAGTTTTTGAAACACCTAATACTGGAATAAAAGCCACATATTAATACTGAAAGAAACGCTCCCAGATCTTGAAACCTTTTCAAAAGCAAAATAATGAAACAGAAAAGTTTAAAAATGGTCTCTCCTGGCCCTGCTATTTTAGTACTTTGACATTTAACTACTTCGCTGGGTCAATTACTATGAAGCAAAAGAGAATAAAGATATACTTAGAAATGAACTTTAAAGAAATTAAAATTGCTTTCCTTTCATATTATGAAGAAACTTATTTTTTATATTAAAAAATATTTAATATTATGGGATGTTAACAGGACACAGATTTTTGGTGGCAGACATTTCCCAAGAAATACAAAGTTATTATTTCAGAAGAAACAGGTAATGGAAATTTGTTTTCCCTTCAATCAGCAGATAAATATTTATACATAACTGTGCAAAGTTCAGTGCTGTGCCCTCAAGAGAGAAGTGCAAGTCTTTCTCATAAAAGTATTTAGGTAAGATCTCCTATTCCCTTCCTCCTCCTCTCTTCTGAAATCTCCCTCTTCCCCATGACTCCTTTGCACAAATTGGGGGGGGAGGGGAAGAGGAGATCTACAGCTATGGACAATGAAGATAACCATTTTCCCCCCCAATGTATTAATCAGCTCTGCTGAATTTGTTCTTTTTTTAAAAAAAGTTCTATTAGAAGGATAATCACTGTGGCAGAAAGACAGGTAAAGAGAATCCCTAGGACCAATTTAATCCATCTTGTATTTTTCTCCAGGACTTAGAATAGCCAGTGCATTCAAATCTTCTAAAAATCTGCCTGTAGTTGACTTCTATCAGAAGAGACGCAATGGGAAGATTTCTGAACAGAGAAATGACATAATGAGAACACTATTTTAGGAAGATTAACCTGGAAGACTTTTTTGGATGGATTAAAGAATAGATGATTGGGGCCTGAATCTATGCCAAGGTGAAACACACTTTCAAAGAAAAATCACCAGGACTTGGGGACTATTCATTCCATCCCTACTTATCACCTCTCTTTAGAAGTTCCAGAGCAAATTTCTCATTCCTTCACAAACAACCATCGGCAACTATAACATACGAGCAATTTGATTTACTTAACATTATGCTCAAATCAGCATTCAGAGAAGATCCTACTTTCTACATCTTATGCAATGTGGGAGAGATAGATGTTGGATTCTCAGAAGCTTGCTAACAGAGGGCAAACTCTGGCAGGGCCTAAGCATATGGAAAAGGCCTGGAGGATAGAGCCAAGGATGGATTGGGTGAAGTTCAAATCAGTCAATCAACAAGTATTTTTATTAGCTTTCTTTTCAGCCACTAAAGTGGTTTTCCTAAAATTCAGGTCAGTACTTCCCTAACTCCAAGGGCTCCCCCTCACTTCCAGGATCAAATACAAAATAGTCAGTTCACTGCTCAAAGCCATTCATGACCTGGTCTCCTCCTCCCTTTACAGCCATCTTACTTGCCAGGATCTGCTCAATAAGTATGCCTTAATTCCAGTGCCTTTTCTTTGTTAATTATTTCCTATATAGCTGGTGTAAAGTTTGCTTCATACACACCTGTTTGTTGTCTTTCCCTTTAAACTGTAAGCTCCTTGAAGGCAGAGATTGTCTTTTGCTTCATTTTGTACTCCTAGTACTTAGCACAGTTCCTGGCATATAAGAGGCACTTAATAAATGCTGACTGATTGATTAGGCACCTATTATATAGTAGGCACTGTGCATATGAACACAACAAAACAATCCCTACTCTCAAGAAACTTACATTCCAAGGGGGAGACAAGTACATATTAGTAAATACAAGCTAATTAGACATATAATTTGAAAAGTCACTGGCAGTTTTGTGAAAGTAATGCTTCCTGTTGAAGGTGATACTTAAGCTCTCTCTTGAAGGCAGGGAGTAAACCTTTGAAGTGGAGGTGAGGGAATATAAGCTTCTTGTGAGGAAGGATTGTTTCCTTCTTGTATTTGTATGCCCAGGACTTGGCATGTAGCTATTATTTAATAAATTCTTGTTGACCATCTGATGGGACATGACCAAGACCTTTTGGAGGTAGGGAAACAGAATAAAGAAGCTTATGAGTGAAGAAGAGAAGAGAGCCTTTTGGTTGCACTGCCTGGTGTGCGTGGAGGGGAGGTCGGACAGTGGTAAAGGCAAGGCGGTAAAGGCAGGCTCAATAGAGGCCCAGACAGGAAGTCACTGAGGTTAATTATGGAGGAGGTTAATTATCAGAGGTGAACTAAAGGAAAATTGTTTGGACTCAATTGGGGAAGAGATCTGAGGCAAGACTAGGCTGGACAAAGAATGAAGAATTTTGGGGCTACAGCAACCCATGACACCATTAACTACAGCATGAAGAGATGGTGGTCTTTCTTAGTGAAAGCAGAATAGACATCCAAAATCCATGAACAATGTTCTACTGACAACCCTACAGAAGGGAATCTGGAAACTACTGGAGTTTAAATTTAAATTTTTTAAATTATTTATCTAAGTCCTGGTTATAACCCTGAAATTTTTCACAGATGTAAAAGCTATAGAACGCTAGAAAAATATCAATAATCAACCAGAAAGTACAAATTAGATACCTATCATGTGATTAACCTTAACTTATTTCAAAATCTACTTAAACTGTTAATTTATAGGAATTCAATATTTTAGGGGTTTAACAGTTCTTGTTTACTCTTTCACTCTACACACACACACACACACACACACACCCCTAGGTCAATCTGTACAAATAATGAAAACTTTGGAGAGGCTAAACTATTCAAATTAATATACATATTTCAACTGGCCAGAAACCAATTAGCATATTTAAATAATTACAATTTTGAATAGTGCAACTTTGAATACATGTGCCTACTTCAGAGAATTCACTGAATTGCATTAATTAGGACCTGGTTTTATGTGTTTGTGTGTGAGTACAAACCTGCCTCCTCACTGACCATCTTCCTCCTTAATTACTGTATCATATACATTTCATGACATCACAGAAAATACTTTAACCTGGATGGTCATTAATATTTTAATAAATTTTTTATGTTACTAATATTTTAGAAAATGTGTCCAGAAAAAATTACAAACATTAATATAGATCTGGGTGGTTGGGCTTAGAAGCACCACAATTAGGAACACTAATTTTATGAGAACTAAGCATATAAATCCATGGTTCCATAAAAAAGTAAGACATCCTATTTCTTTACAAGAGGGACATCTAGTGGTTAGCCTCCAAACATTTCTAACAAATATACCTCAGTTAAAACATATTTCCATATTGATAACTTATATAAGACTTATAAACATTTGTTGTCCAAGATGAGAGCATGTAAACATCCATGTGTGCACACGCATGCATGTGTACGTGTGTGAATGTTTATTCCATTTAACTTATCAACAGATTTAAACTCCTTCACAATGCCTGGTGTAAATGCTTATTTTCTTTTTCATACATTTATTAATACAAGAAAATTTTCTTTTGGACTCTCAAATTTACAATTTCTAAAAGGAAAAAAAAATCTATTTAAAGTACTTTCCTTTAGAGTAGAAAAAGTATAGATTTAGAACCAGGAGAAAGGTTAAAAATCAGATCTCTAGGTATTTCTGAACAAATTACATTATCTGGTATGTTTTCCAATTCTGCAAAATCGGGATGAAAATATTTTACATAGTTTATGAGACTTTACAGTACCTAATAGTAGTGCTGTCTACCTTAAAAACATTATTTAAGTGATCGATATCAATTATTATTCTTAACAATTAGATAACAATAAATCATTGAAGGATGTGGGGCAGAAGTGTGATAAAGAATATATATTAATATAACTAATTTGGCAGCAATAGAAGATATGGGCTTGAAGGGCAGAGAAAGAATGTGGTAGACAGTTCATAAAAAAATAATTTTACAAGGGAGATGACAGTGAATAGGAAGGAAAAGAAAAATGAGAGATTTATTAACTAGGTACATAGTTCTTGGCAAAAAACTGGACAATACAGAAAAGAGTCAGGATAAGGCAAAGGTTGTACCACTGACAAAAAACAGGAATATCCAAAGGAAAAGCAGAATATGAAAAGCAAACAGTTGAGGGAAAGGACTGAGCCTTGCTTAATTTGGGTGCATCTTAAGTACCTGCTGCAGATCTCTGCACACAGCAGGCATCAAATGTTTGTGGGAATGAAAACTGGGAATTATATCAAAGCCAAAAAGGTGACAGTCTTGATCAAAATACGTGTACTGGAAATCAAAACAAATCAAAATAAAAAGCTGGAAACCATCTATCAAACTTTAAAAGAAAATTTCCCAGATTGCTTACACTCAGAAAGAATCTACCAGTCACTTCCAGAAAGAAATCACAAAATGAAAAATCCAAAAACATTATAAGCAAAATATGGAGCTTCCCAATCAAATATACTACAAGCAGTCAGAAAAAAATAATGTACATTCTAAGGAACCACAATGAGGATCACCCATGACTTTAATGGCATTATGAAGGAGTAGAGAAATGCAATATTCCAGAAAGCAAGAAAAGGACTGAAAATTACAGCCAAAAACTACTTACCTAGTAAAACTTGAGTGGAACTTTACAAAATGGCCCTGTGATGAAGCAAGAGAACTTTCAAGCATTCTTGATGGAAAGATCAGAGTTACATAGAAACTTTGAAGTTCAAATGTTTGAATTAAGAGAAACATAAAAAGATAATAAACATAAGCTAACAAAAATAAAGGCTGAAACAAAAAGATGATAAATGTCCCTTATGAATCCTACCATCAAGGGTCATAATCAAAGGCTAATTAGATAAAAGCCATGGAAGTAGTTGCTATAGCTTGATAAATTTTAAGAATGGAAAGAAAAGTGAAGAGAATACCCTGGGGAAGCCAGGAAACAAATGTAAGGGTACACAAAGAGCCATCTATATAAATAAACAAAGGATGGGGGACTGGGAGGAAATTAGCTAACCTCTGAATATCATTTTCATCTGAACTGATCACAGGAGATTTAAGTGTACACACACATATAGTTCATTCAACAAGGAAACAGGAAAAGGTAATTAGAAAGTAGATTACAGAAGGGATTAATCTTAAACAAAACAAAGTCTAAGCATGTATAAAAATACAACTTTTTAAGCTGGTAAAGTATGGAATCTCATCAAGGGGTAATCATTAACTGGCATAGGACTGAATGAATTATGGTATATAAAAATGGTAGAAATTCATCCTATAAAAATGATGAAAGGACTGATTTCAGAGAAACCTGGGAAGGTTTCACAAGTCTTATGTAAACTGATAGAAAGCAAAATGAACAGAACAAGGAAAACAATTTATACAATATGGTTAAACAATAGGGTTAAAAAAAAAAAACTTCATAAGAATTAATACACTCTAATTAGTGTAATGACCACTTGTAATTCCAGAGGACTAATGATTAAAAATATGCTACTCAGCTTCCTCAGAGTCAAGTGAAGAGATTAAAAAACATTGTACGTGGCCAATTAGAAATGTTTTGCTTAACTACACTATTTATAACTTGAGTTTGTTCTTCCTTTGCTCTCATTGGGTGCAGTGGGATAGATTTTTGCTGATTAAAATAAATTAAAGTTTTTAAGCATAAAACATAATGTGGTCTTGGATTGTAGAGGAAAACTGTCTACATTAAGGGAGGTGAAAAAGCTCTGCTTTTATTGTATTTAATAGGACTAGATCTAAGGCAGTAGTTTTTAGCTCTGAGTGCTATATTTTAGGGAAAAAAAGCCACCAAAAGTAGTATAAGTATAAGAAGCCTCTAGGACATGATATATGAGGACTGGCAAAAGGAAATAGGGATGCTGAGCCAGGAGAAAAGTCGTCAGGCTCACCCTAATAGCTGAGGTGATTTAGTATCAGGTGGATACTTTCTTGGAATCTCACCCATTACTCACACTGACCAAGAATGGGTGCAGCACCCCAAGGCTCTGCCCTTGGCACTCTTCTCTTTGCTTTCTCACTGGGGACTCTAAGAGCATCTTTATGGAGAGGACTCCCTGATTTATAGAGATACAACCCAAGTTTCTCCTGGGCTCATCTGGCATCAGCAAATGATAATGAGTCATTTCATGTGGAACATGTCAGTTATCTCACTCACATCCAGAGCAGAACTCATTTTCCTTCCCCCTTTTCTCTATTCACACTATCACTGTCTTGGGTAAGAGAATTATCGCCCTTCCTTGGAATATAGCAATAGCATTTTAATTGAATTGCATCTCAATCCTCTCCCTTCTCCAACCCATCTTTCACAGAACTGGAGAAGCAAAGCTCTGAGAAAGTCACCCTTCTCCAACGGCTCCTCATTTACCTTATTGGGTGCTTAAAGCCCTTTACAACCTGGCTCTAACCTACCTTCCTTTTCCAGTCCCGTTATGTATTATTCCCTGTCACACACTCTGCAGACCAATCATTGCTTTGATCACTTCCATCTCTCTGCTCTGGTACTGGCTGTCCCTCTTCACTTCTGATTTTTTAGAACCTCTAGTTTCCCCCCAAACTCGGCTCAAATACCACCTCTTCTAAAAGCAACCTGTTCCGATCTCCTAATGCTAATGTCTTTCTCTCAATTTTTCTTGCGGATATATTTAATACACACAAGTCGTCTCTTCCATCAGAAGGATTTTCACTTTTGTTTATTCCCCAGGGAATAGCACAAGGTCTGGCAAAAAGGGCATTAATAATTAATAAACATCTGAATGATTGGAAGTGATAAAACTTACTCTGCTTGACCCAAGAAGACAGAATTAAGAGCAATGAGAGAAACCCGAACAAAGCTAAAGATTCAGATGTGATATGAGGAAAAACTTCCTAACAATTATCATTGAGAAACCTTGAAAGGTTTCATTTGCTATGATCAGGTCTTTATGTGAAAGTTAAGTGACTTGCTGGGTTATCTTCAAAATGATCTCAACAGCCTATAACATGAATTGAATGTCAAAAAGATCAAATTTAAGAGGTAAACAAAATCTTATGCTTATGAAACTGATTTTTTAAACCTAAGCATATTTATATTTATCCCTATTAAGTACACTGTTATCATTAAATTCAGCCCAATTTCCCAATTGCCCAGAATACCAACTAAGCTTTTACCATAAGAATAGCAGATCCTCACCCCCCACTCCCACCACCCTTACTTGAAGTCTTTAAGCAGTGTGGAGAACTATTTGCTGGATACAGAAGTGATATCAATTCAAATATGAATTAACCCTGAAATCCCTTTCAATTCTTAAGACAATGAAAAGTCAATTAGAAGAGATAATTAGTGGCCTCATAGAAATATGGGGATGGAAAACCGATCATGGAGAGTTGAAGAAAGCAAATATTATAGAAATGGAAGGATTCATTCAAGAAACCCGGAAGCAAAAGGGAAACTTTAACAAATATCTTTTTAAGTAAATATTATATACAAGGCACTGTGCTAGGGTACTGGCCAAAGATTAAAAAAAAAAAAGTCCCCAAGTCAAGTTTACAATGTAAAGGGAGATGAGACATGAATACACAATACCATGACACACGGTAGAATGTGGGAGAGGATCTCACAAGGTACTCTAGGAAAATTCAGGGAGTGATCACTTATTTAAAAATATTTATTGATGTGTTTTGTTTTTACATTACAAACATTTACAGGTTACTCCAACTTCAGGAAAGGTCTTTTGTAAAAATGCCCTAAATGGCCATATCTCAAAGTGCATTCCCCAGCTATAGCAATCCAGTTCTGTTTTTAAAATACTGACAGAAATCCTTTTCTCTCTCCACTGGAAAGAAAGACAATTCAGAAAATGGACAGGTAGCCTGCTTTGCTCTGCTATTCTTCAAGGAAAAGTGGTGTTGGGGAAAAAGAGAAAGGACTAAATAAAGAAGAATTCTGAAGATACCAATACTAGTTTGTTTTGGTTTTTTTTGCTGAGGCAATTGCGATTAAGTGACTTGCCCAGGGTCACACAGCTAGGAAGTGTTAGGTGTCTGAGACCAGATTTGAAGTCAGGTTCTCCTGACTTCAGGGCTGGTGCTCTATCCACTGTGCTACCTAGCTGCCCCTGATACTAGTTATTTTGATGGAGAGAAAAGGTGGAACAGCTTCCTAAAGTGATGCCGTTACTTAAAAAGAAAAAAATAATAGATATAAAGAACAGAATGGTCCTATAATAGTACCAGCAAGAGCATAAACCTGAGAATGAGCTAAGGAAAATTTTTTAGATGCACTGGGCTAAGGAGTCAGTTAAGAGAGAAAAATGAACAATGACAAGATAAAACTACCCCATCTCGTATGATTTTGGACAGTGATTGTTCAATCATTGTCCTTCACAGTAGAGACTAAGAAGGACAGAACAATTAGTTAACAGGAACTTGTTGGATATTTTCCAGCAGAAGGCTGGGTGACTATTTGTTAGCTATGTTATAACAAAGAATCCCTTTCCTTGGTGGTTTTGGACTAGCTAATGGCTGAATGCTCTTCATATGATGTCAGTCTATGACTGTGTGACTAGAAATAAAAGATAAGTGAAGAAATAGCAAGAGATCACCTCACTCTCCTCCATGAGTTCACAAGTCTTCAATGATGATTTGATCGGTAAGTTTGGGGAATGGCATACGAATGACATATACAGATTTCAGAAAAACATCTGGCAGTCTGCCTAAGTATCCTAAAATTGCACTTCAAAAAAAAAATACTCTCATGACATGTGCTTCGATAGCACCTCAGCATTACAGAACATGTAATACAGGGATAGTCTTTCTCTTGATTCTGTCATAATCCATGATCCACTTCCATGTTTAAAAACTCTGAAACTCTACTATCTAGTCATACTAGGCTCACTTATTTAGGTCTTCATTTTCACTACGACTTCCAGTCCTTCTTCCTCCCAAATACTTTCCCAGGTCAGAATCCTTGCTGTAGCTACACTCTTCACTCTTCCTAAAGTAAATGTGAACCCATTCAATTTTACACGATGTTTTGCACATGATTTCTTTGCACATCTTTGTCTTATTGTCTCTCATACCTTGCTGAAACCAATGGCGAAATATTCCTACCACCTACTTCTTCTGTTTCTAATCACATGTAGCTGAACACAGCTGGAAATGTCATGAAACTACTGAGTCTACTACGTGTTGAGGCTGCTAATCTTAACCAGGCCTTAATCTGAATTGCAGCAATGAGTTCTTCTATTCCTGTTCCTAGCCGATTCCCTAACCCACTCAACGAAGCTATTCAAAGTCTTCTCTCCAAACTCCTGTCCCACCTCTTCATCCACCTTCTCAGGTGAGGACTTCACACAGCAACTTAAATAAAACACTACCTGGAAAGACTTCATCTTACACTTTCCTTACTCCAGTCTCTGAACTTCTTGCCAAGGACAATCATAATACAAGTATTTTTGATCCCTTAGCCTTTGTCTTTTTTGGTAATTTCCTCCCTATTACCTCCTCTCACTCTTTAAGCTTTAATCTCTACCTCTTTTATTCCTGCTTTGTTGCCTAAAAATATGCCCAACTATTCCAGATTTTTAAAAATCCTCATTAGATTCTACTGGCCCTCCAGGGTTGCTCATCTATAAAATGAGTAGATTTGACTCCTCATTACCTCTAATGTCCCTTCTCAACTATGACCATATGCACCGTACATTTACTCTTACTCTTTAGCAAGAACAATTCATTCTCATAGTCTACTTCATTAGCATGATAAAGAATAGATTATGCCTCAAAAGTTAACAATTTAAATAAAAGCACTAATATAAGACATTTCTATAACTAGATACTTACTTCCTATCAAACATTGTTGAATTCTCTCTTCTTTTGGTGAAGCCAATTGGCAAAATTCTTAAGTCAATGTTGTGTCTTCGTGCTCGGTTTTTCATATAATTTAACTAATAGAACAAAAAACAAACATTAAAATCAAAAAGTTTAAGCAACTTCAAAATTTAACTAAAACTTTGAAAAAACAATTGATGGTGCTTATCTCAGAATCAGTATAGAATTCAGATATATTCTGGCCTCTTTTTATTTGCTCCTTTTCTTTTGGCCATTTCTCATTAGCACTTCCACTAATAAGCAAAGGTTAAAGAAGAAAAACTGAAACTAGTCAATTTTGCTTCTCTTAACTCAGAATAATTCTGATGAAGATGATTTAGTTAATTCATTAATATTAAGTATTGAATTCAATAATTCATGTATTCTATGTCCTCAAGGGACAATAAAACTTTTGTAATTTTTAGTAACAATAAATTTTGCAAAACATTTTTTTCCTCATAAAAGTGAGAAAATGTATTGTTTCAATTTTGTGATGTAACTGAGTCTCAGAGAAATTAAGTGACTTCATCAAAGTCATACACCTATTGCCAAAACCAAAACTCATACCTAAATCTTCTATTTCCAAAACCAGGACAGTTTATTATTTTAACATTATTAGGTGAGAAATTCCATACTTAATACTATTTTATTGGGCAGCAAAATTTCTGGAGGTGGTATGCTTTGTTTAATAAGTAGCAAAAACACTTAGTAATCATAAATGCCTTTTGGCAATAAAATGACCTGTTACAATTCTGAATTATTCATAGACTGAGGTAACTTCAGAGTAAGGCTTTTATCATATGCATCTCATTAGTAGTTTAATAGAGCAAGCACATATCATCAATGTCTAATAAACTTGGTATACCAAGTGGCATCAGTCTTCTGTAAAAATTCAAAAGAGCCATTTGGATTCAGAAACAATTGATGAAAGGCAATAATGGCTGTGAATAATTAGGTATATCTAAAAAATGAAAATCCTATTGCATAGATAGGCCATAAAATGTTTTGTAAACCTCAAATATGCTATATCCAAGTTGCTGTCACTCTACTTTGTAGAAATTTTTGGCCTAGGGACAAGAAATTCAAATGTTATACTGAAATTTTTTTTCACTACCTAAAGTTTAATTTTTAATTTAAGAGGTTATGTATGACCTTAGACCTTTACTTGTTAATCTTATCTTCTCAATGCTCTAGCCCAGTGGGTGCCAAATTCAAATAGAAGATCATTAAAGTGTATATAAAGATCCAGGCTGTAGGTCTGACACTTCCACTCTAGCCAATTCTCTAAGAATGAAAGGTGTCAATCTGAATTGGTAGAGTTTCTTCATTAGACAATTCCCCACAATGAGGAAATCATAAGTCCAGCCACTATCTCTAGGAGTAATCTGATTTTTAAACTTTGTTACATAGTACTAAAGAAAAATTAAAATTCAATTTCCCATAATTGCTTTCACATACTATGAAAAAAATAGCTCTCTAATGAACCAGACAACACAAGAAAAATATTAATAATAAAACCAATGGAAGAACATATATTTTAAAAATATGATATGGTTTTTTGCTAACTATTCAAAAGAAAAATAAATTATTGTATTGACCATTTCTTAACACTTTATGTTCAAAGAAATTTATATCACAATGATGAACTTTAATTTTGTATTTTAGGGAAAAATGTTTACAAATGTGGAGCACATAGGAATTAGAAGAGCACTAGGTTTGCAGAGGACCCAGATCCAAATCCTGCTTCAGCTACTTATCATTAATGTGACCTTGTAAAAGTGAATTTTCTTAAGCTTTCATTTCCTTATCTGTAAAATGAGGGAACTGAACAGACTAATCTGAAAGCTCTTTTTGCTCTAAAGTCTAAGCTTCTATGAAAAAAATTTATTTTAATAGTAAATCGTTGCAGTTATTGTGTCTTAAGCTTTCGTTGTTGCTGTTGTTCAAATTGTTTTTTAGTTATGTCTGACTTTGATGACCCCCATTTGGGATTTTCTTGGCAAAGATACTGCAGTGGTTTGCCATTTCCTTCTTCAGCTCATTTTACAGGTGAGAGAACTGAGGCAAACAGGGTAAAGCTATTTATCCAGGGTCACACAGCTAAATGTCTGAGGCAGAATTTGAACTAAGAGGAGTCTGGCTCAGTGCTCTGTCTGCTATGGTGCACCCTTAAACTAATAAGCTTATTAACAAAAATGAACACTTACAATTCTATTTGTTGAGGGTCTTTTCAAGAAAATATCTCTAGCAATGTAGTCAGCTGATCTTCCTACATCTTCCAAAAACCTATAATCTAAATTTTTAAAAGTGCAAAAATCAGTTAACGTAGGCCAAAGGGAAAAAACGCATCAATTAGTTTCAAATAAGATGAGATATTGTGCCTTACCACTTAGAAGATTAATTTCGGTAAACTGTTTTAATGAAACAAATGCTGTCTTCTCTCGAATTCCATTGCATGTAAGCTCTGTTTTATGTTTCTTCACACAGGCTAAACTGGAAAGGCAATATACAAAACCTTTGCATTTTCATTGAGAAGCATAAAGGTACAAACAGCAGAACAGTACTAAATCTACTTCATACCTGCAAGAACATTTCATACAGCGTGGACACCTGTATTTTGCTTCTTCTGTACCACAAGTTTCACAGCTAAAAGAAACAAAAAAACCAAAAACTCATCAAATACGTATAGTTATTAAAATTGCCAAAGTGGTAATTTACTTATAACTTTACACAAGTACCTACAACTTATACATTAACTGATTTGGGCATATGCAAAAGCAACCTTTGGTTAAAAAATAAAAAGTAAAAACACTTCATGGCAGTTCATCATTGCCTTCTCTTCACTCTCCTCCCAACTCTGCTTAGATTTCTCAGGGACTTTGCCACCTGCTTGTCCTTTTTCCCACCAGTAAGAGCCTCCTGATATTTCTATTTTAAAAAGGGACCCAGGATGGTTGGCTTGCATTCCCTCCCGGCTTTGCTTCTGATTTTAGACTTTAGACATTCTCCATATCACCACCTCTTTCTCCCCTCCACCTCCCCTCTCCCCTTAGAATCTAAGCTCCTTGCAGGAGCTGTCCCTAGAGCCATCACGGGAGAGCTCTTCTTAATTCCAGGGGGTTTCCTCTTTGGCTGGTCAGCTAGTGTTGATCAGTATCCTATTCAGTGAAAAGTAATGTGTTGTCGCCAACAATAAAACTATATGATGATCAATTCTGAAGGACATGGTTCTCTTCAATAATGAGATGTTTCAAACCAGTTCCAGTTGTTCAGCGATGAAAGCCATCTACACCCAGGGAGAGGCCTGTGGAATCTGAAGGTAGACCACAACATAGCATTTTCACACTCTCTAATGATATTTGCTTACATTATGTTTTCCTTCTCAGTTTTTTTTTTTCTGTACAG
Organism: Myrmecobius fasciatus; assembly: GCA_023553655.1. NCBI lineage: Eukaryota > Metazoa > Chordata > Mammalia > Dasyuromorphia > Myrmecobiidae > Myrmecobius > Myrmecobius fasciatus. Next base: position 74,864 of record JAJPUD010007759.1, on the reverse strand, counting down.
CAAGACAACTGTATAAATATATATACAAAATTCGATCTGTCAAATATTTTAACATAATTAACATATATTAAGATTTCCTACCATCTAGGGGAGGGGGTGGGGGGCAGGAGGGAAATATTTGTAACAGAAAGTTTTGCAAGGGTCAGTGTTGAAAAATTACCTATGCATATGTTTTGCAAATAAAAAGCTTTAAAAAAAAGAAAGTAATGTGTTGTGGTGACGATACCACAAGACAGTCCTCATTCTCAAGGCGCTTACAGTTTGAGAGGAAGCAACATGCAAGCAACTACGGACAAACAAAACAGTATAAGATACGTTGAGCACAATCTTGGAGAGAAAAGAGTAAGAAAGAGTAAGGCGGACTGAGAAAATCTTCTACAAGGCAGAACTTCAGCTAGGATTTGAGGAATGGCAGGAGGGGAAGATAAGGAGGGAGACAGTGAGTCGGTGAAAATGCTTTGGTCAGGAGACAATGGCAGAACAAGGAGGTCAATGTCACTAGATTTATGCATGGCTTGGGAGAAGGCCTAAGAAGACTGGAAGCAGGTTACATAGTCGTCTAAGTTAAAGAGTTGGTTTTACATTTTCTGGAGGTGACAGGAAGCCATGAGTTTAGGGAAGGAGGTATATCATGGCTAGACTTGAACTTCAGGAAAATCCTTTTAGGTTGAGAATGGACTGGAATGGGGAATGACTTGAGGCAGGGAGACCCATCATCATCAGGATAGTGCAATAGGGCCACCAAACAAGTGGCAGTGGGGGGGGGGAGGGGAGAGAAGTTTTAAGGAGGGATAACAACTGATTGGATATGGGGGGGGGG
>JAJPUD010007759.1:55080-74034 GCA_023553655.1 Myrmecobius fasciatus | reverse complement strand
CCCCCCCGCGCCTGCCCCGCTAGGCCCCGCGCTGTTTTCCTTCGACCCGGGCGGCCTCCACCTTCCCGGAACCGCCAAGCGTCCCTAGTGCCTAGCTCTCGCAGCCGCGCTGCGGGAGAGTAACTTGAGTGAAGGAGCAAGCGACAGCCCCTAAACCGCGCGCTGCCGGCCACGTGATGCCAGGGCCACGGGCCTCCACGCGCTCCAGCCGCCCGCCGTAAACCGCACTCACCACCAGAGCCGCGCTAGCCCCGCTTTACGACCTTTTCCCAGCACGAGAACGGCTGCACGCGCGGTTTCCTAGTCAACAGAAAGCTTCACGACGGTGAGAACCACTTTGTAGGCGTGGCTTTCTTCTCATTGGCGCTTCAGGCGTCTGGCTCCGTCCCAGGCTCCTGGGCTTTTTCTCTACCTCGGACGTTTTTCTCGGTTTTCTCCTTGCAGCCCTCGGCCTGTTTTGAATTTATACCTGGATTCTTAGTTTTAGTACTTAGCAGGAACTAATTAAAATTAGAAACTGGCTCCTCCTCCCAGATACTGCTTTAGGCCACTTCCTCCCCCTCCTCCAACTCGGATCCGCTCCTGGAACCTCGGGCTCGGAAGAGTAGATTGTCACCTAGCTCGGACCCAGGTCCCTCTGACCATTTCCGGTCTACACTCCCTATCTCTTCTAACCATCCCAGAAAACAGTCATCAAATCAAGTCACTTCAGCTCTTCCTGTGGGTGGGGACAGTCCTCTGTCAGCAAAGTCACAGGTCTTGTCCCCTCCCCACCCCCATCATTAATCAATCAATAAATATTGAGCTGTTCAGGATCCTCCCCATAGGGTTTCTGGAACAACCTAGACTCCTCCAGGATGTGACCACCTGCTTTCCTTTCCCCTCTAGGACTAGAACTAGGATTGAGTCAATTCCACTATCCCCTCCCCGTATGATGTCATTTTGCTGCCCTAAAGCCCCAGTAACTTCCAAACCAAAGTTCACCCCACCCCTACCCTTATCCCGCTACACTCCTCCAATTAGGACCTGACCGCATCTATCTAGGCGTCTGCTTTGGTTTCTCAGTACTTAGCACTGCAGTTAGCACCTAGTGAGTGCTTAATTTTAGTGCCTTTTCATTCATTCATTATTCAGACTCTCCCGATAAATGCTTGAAATTTTAAAATATTTTACTTCTACACTGGTAGATTCCAAATGTATATACACTGCTGCACTTCAATACTGAACTGCACAGTGCCTGTTAAACATTTACACTTGGACATTACATTGTTATCTCAAACTTAAAACGTCCAAAATAGAGCTCATCTTCCCGGCTCCCAATTTAACTCCACCCTTTCTTGGAAATTTTCTTGTTTGGAATTTCTGTTCAGGATGGCACAATCCTTCTAGTCAAGGGAGCCTCAGAACTTCTCCCATTCCTACTCTCCCTTTATCCAATAAGTTGCCAAATTTTATCCATTCCATTCTCTTCCCTAACATCCAGACCCTTTTTACAACTCACATAGCCATCACCCTAACTTCAGACCTTTATCACTTCTCACCTTGACTATAAAGACTTCCTACTGATTTTCCTGTTTCCTATCTTTTCCCACCCCAATCTATCAGCCACACAGCTACCAAAATACATTTTCTAGAGCACAGATTACTCAACAGTTTTCAGTGGCTTTCTGCTGCTTCAATCTATTTTTCCAGACTTATTTATTACTCCTCTTCAGCCAAATGTTATTCAGTCATTTTCACTCAAGTCTGGTTCTTCATAATCCTCTCTCATGCCTCCAGTTCTTACATTAATCACAACTTTGTGTTCTAAGATTTATGTCCTTTGTTTAAAAAAAAAAAGTATCATCTGGGAATTTCTTTGTAGCCTAATCTGGCATGAGGAACAATTAATAGATGATGGTTGTTCTACTGGAAAGAACCATGAGGAGTTTCAGGCATGCTCTAATGTGTGGAACATGATGTACATCTCTAGGAAGGAGCTGAATTAGATTTGTTGTCCTTATTACATCACTAACCTTGATCCTTCTCTTGCTCATGGCCCACAAGTATCTCATTTCATTCCAATACCAAATACAAACTAGACTAAGACAAGTCTAGCCAAAAATTGAAGGGAAGGACAAATATAGAAATGATTGCTAGTATGGAAATGGTAGATATGAACGTGTAGACAGTAGGGAAGGAGACAACATATAGAGAGAAATTGAAGATTAGGGGAAGTAGAAATGGTGGCAGATGGCCTCAATTTTCTGAGGGATGCATGAGATGAGGTCCTCAGTTTAGAGCTCATGGGCAGTTTGCTGTAGGAAGCTAGAAGAGAGAAGAAAGTTTGAAACCTCCACTGTGGTGAATGGGAGAGAAAATAAAAAAGGAAAGAGTAAAAAGTATTGTCTAATAGCAGTGAAGGTATTGTTGAAATTAAATAACATGAATTTGTTTTTGACAGTTTCATAACTTTCTTCAATTCTGTTCAGCCGGGCTAGAGAACATTATAAAATGCAAAATGGTTAACTTTGATTACATTAAATTAAAAAGTTTTTACACAAACAAAATCAACACAAACAAGATTAAAAGGGAAGTACAAAGTTGGAGAAAAAATTTTACAGTCAGTGTTTCTGATAAAGGCCTCATTTCTAAAATATATAAAGAACTGTGCCAAATTTATAAGAATATAAGTCATTCCCCAATTGAGAAATGGTAAAAGGATATGAACAGACAATTTTCAGATGATGAAATTAAAGCCATTTATAATCAAATGAAAAAATGCTCTAAATCACTATTGATTATAGAATGCAAATTAAAACAATTCTGAAGTACCACCTCACACCTCTCAGATTGACTAAGATGACAGGAAAAGATAATGGTAAATGTTGGAGGGGATATAGGGAAACTGAGACACTTATGTATTGTTGGTGGAGTTGTGAACTGATCCAACCATTCTGGAGAGCAATTTGGAACTATCCCCAAAGAGTTAATTCTGTTCAGCAGCATAAGTAAAGGAAATGGATAATAGGAATGATTCAAGGTCAGGGATTTACAAGATGTGATTGACAATAGGAATGGGTGGGGGATTTAAGTGGTGTGGAGTTAAATTGTTTCACCAAGGAGTTGTGGGTGAGGTTGGAGAAGGGTGGAGAGTATAGCCATAGCAGAGGTGACAGCCTGGGGAATGTAGTGACTAGAATCACAATGAAGATGGAAAATAGGTTTAGAAGTACCAAAGCCTAAGTAAAAATGAAATGGCAATAGATTATAATCAGCTCAAGATCCAGCTTATTTTCCATTTTTATTGTCTTTGCCAGCTCTAAATATTGATGATTGGATTCTATGAAATTGTTCTCCATCTACAAATGCTTTATTCTCTTCTACCTTTTATCTGTAGGCTTTGATACTATTAATTACCCCTTTTTTCCTTATTTTTCTAGGATCTGAGGACACTGCTCTGCTGCTTCTCCATCTACCTATCAGACTACTCCTCGTGTTTCCTTTTCTTATCCTTCCCTTATCCAGATCATGGGTTAATTGTGTCTCTTTTTTTTCCCCTTCTATACAACTTTACTTGATGAGCTCATTAGCTACCATTACTATCTCTCTGCTGATGATTCTCAATTCTATCATACCCCAAACTCTCTGCTGACCTCCAGTCTCACATCTTTAACAGCCTTTCAGATATCTCCAATTGGATGTCCAGTAATCATGTTAATTTTTTTCTTTTTTTTCTCTTTCTTTCTTTTTCTTTCTTTTCTTTTCTTTTCTTTCTTTCTTTCTTTCTTTCTTTCTTTCTTTCTTTCTTTCTTTTCTTTTCTTTTCTTTTCTTTTTTTTGCTTTTTGCTGAGGCAATTGAGGTTAAGTGACTTACCCAGGGTCACACATCTAGGGAATGTTAAGTGTCTGAGATCAAATTTGAACTCAGGTCCTTCTGACTTCAGGGCTGGTGCTCTATCCACTGTGCCACCTAGCTGCCCCAATCATGTTAAATTTAACACATCCAAAATCTCACTCAAATATTCTTCAATTGTCTCAAGAATGCCATAGCCATACCAGCTCTGTAGTCTCTTAGCCATGGGCATTCCTGCCCTTTTACTGGTGTATTCCACTTATCTCTTGTAACAATTAACACAGACATTCTAATTATTCCACTTAGCTTTTCTTACCTTGACTGTCTTTCCAATCACCTCTTTATCCTTCTTGACTCTCTTCAGGTTCTACTCTCAAACTTTTGGGATGCTCCTGAATTCTCCTTAATTCTGATCTATATTTGGCCTGGGAGCTTGCCTTCTTGGAAGTCTCAGTAGACTTCTTCTGGTCTTGACCCCCATCAGTCAGCTTGGAAGCTCAGTACATTAGAAGCAACAGAACTGTGGACTTCTCTCTGGTTTGGGAATCCTGGTTATTCCTCTGCAGGTTTCAGACCAGGCTACAAAATGAAACCAAGAGCCTTCTCTGCTTCTGGGGTCAGAACCATGCAGATACTATTTTCATCTGAACTTTTTCCAAACTCAGTACTAAGACTTGGAACTACTTCTTCCCCTTGGAAAGCACCACCGGTGCATCCAGAACGGAATACTGAATGAAAAAGCTGGCACTTGGTATTTGTTCCCACATCTTACATGAGGTCACAATGTCCAGTGGGGATCTGGGACCTGATCTTGCTTTTGTGCCAAGCCTGGTCCAATTTGAGTCTCTTGATACAGATCCTACTCTTATTGTCCTCAGACCTCTCTGCCTGTCTCTCTGAACCTATGTGGGCTGGAAAAATGACTCACTGTGACTTTTCCCAGATTTTTCCCTCAGGTTTTAATTTGATGATTTCTAGATCTGAAAATAATATGACTCAGTTGATAGAGCACTGGGGCTGGAGTTAGAAAGACTAAATTTAAATCCTGTCTCAAGATACTTCCCTAAATGTGCCCTTCCTTTGGCTCAGTTTCCTCATCTTCAAAATGATGATCATAATAGTACCTACCTCCCTGGCTTATTACAAGGATCAAATGAGATAATATTTGTAAAGTACCTACCCATAGTGCCTGGCACACAAATAAAGGTTATATAAATATTAGCTATTATTATTAGTTTGGATAAATTTTATTGCAAGTCGGGAAACTCTCTGTACTACTTCCTATTACTCAGTCACTTTGATACACTTGCTCTTTCCTTAAATTATTTTGTTTGACTTCTAAATAACTTTGGAGCTCTTTCTAATTGTTCAGAATGTTGCTTTTTACAGTTATAACCCTCTCTTCTGGGGATTTTTCCTTACTTTAAAAAAAAATTCAATATAATTTAGTTCTTGTTTTGCAGTTTCCTATTTGTTTACTCAGTTCTTTCTAACTCTTTGGTGATTTTTCCATGAGGTTTTCCTTGTCATGAATTATTTATTTTTCTGTCTTTTTTCTTGTTGTTGTTCTTTTACTTTATATAGCTTATTTCTAGTCATATGTCATGATGAGATCTGGACTTAACCATGCCATCTTATTTAGCCATCTTGCCAAAAATCTCCTTTGAATTAGCTTTTTTGGCTGCCATCATGTGCCTTTGGCTCATATCAAGTTAGCAGATACTCAGAACTTTCTTACAAGAATGGCTCTCTAATTATACTTCTCTTATCTTCTGCTCAATGGAGATGGAGTGGCAATGAACTCACCATTTTGGCTGTTTGATTCAAGGGAAAGAAGTGTAATGTATGGTGGAAAGACATGGAGTCACACAAATGGGGAAATTCCCAGTTCTGTATATTCCTAAATGTATAACTTTTATGGACCTAAGCTCATCTATAAAATGAGTTAGATAACATGATTTTTAAAATCCATTCCAGTTCTAAATTCTATGATCCTACAAATGAATGAAAGGAAAGGCATTTATTAATAACTTGCTTTGGGCAAAGTATTATAAATGGGGATATTAAAAAATAAGCAAGACAATCTTCTTTCTGAAAGAGGGACTTAGAAAGGAAGACACTATATAGAACAGAATTCAGATTCAGGATGAATGTAAAGGCCCAGTAGGAGGGCAGATGATAAGATTTAGTAATCTAAAGTATGAAGTTGCAGAGCAAATGGTAAAGTTCTGGAGCACTTATGAAAGGCTGTAGCAATCTAGTTGGCCAGTAATCCAATTTGTTCAGAGTATAATTGGAAAGTAAGGTTGATGTGCAAAAACATCTTCTTGAGCATCATTTTAATTGATAAAATCGTATGTTTCTAGTATTGAACCACTACACAATACAACAACGTATCTTTCAATCTGAAGAAGGCTATATTTGAACCTTTTCCCACCATTATTATATTTTTCACCATGGCTTATTCTAAAAGTCAAATCAGAAACTGTGAAAAACACCCAGGATGACACAAAATCTGAATTTCCTATGCAATGTTTGCATTTGTTTCTTCGTCTTGTTTTGACAACATAGGAGAAAAAAGTTGATGCCCATCTAAAAATGAAATTAAGTAATTGCATTCCCTTTGATTATATGATGAAAATATACTCTTATCAAAATATAGTAAATGTGTAATCTTAAGACTATTTGATTTATCACTTTTATTTGAAAAGCTTCATGTTCTAATTTTAATTTGTTGACTAATCCATATTAACAATAAATTGGGAAATATTAGCATTCCCATTGATTGTCAAATTGATAGAGATCCAAGAAACTTTTTTCTCTTGTATTGATAGAAATCCATATATGCTTTGTCCATTCAGAAAGGAAACTCTTCACAAAACTGATCTCTTAGAGTTTACTTCTAAAAAAAGAAAAGGGGACACCTGTTTCTTACATGCCAGTCCAAATATGCACACCCAACAAAATAATTTTTAATGAATTGTTACTGGAATTAATTTTTATACTTTTGAGTAGACTTGAGGGCCCTGCCAGGGTGCCAGCTCAACTTGACCATAAATTTCTGCCCCCTTGAGGTAATAATAATGGCGCCGTTTTTCTACTACCACCCTGAGTCACATAAGAGCTTTGAATCCAAAGCACACAGATTGCATAACCATGTACCCAGCTCTAGGTGACAACAACTTCATCACACCTATTTAGAGCCAACTACCTATAAGGTCAGGGGGAAAAAGTTACACTTGACTCTCACAGAAATGCGCTACATTGCACATTAAACATGCACTTGTTTCTTATTTGCAAATGCTAAACATTGTGGGTCTGGGGTGGGAAAGAGAGACTTGGATATTCATGTCAGGATAAGGAAAGGGCACCAAGGTCTGTCATTTTATCATACTTTTTCAATGGAATTACTGATCACTCTGGTCTTTGATTTTTTACGTTCTCTGAATGCTTTTACTCATGGAGAAAATATTTTGCCTCCTACAAGAGAAACTAAATTTTTGTGATTCTTTGCTCCCAGTTGTTAGACTCCCATAAATCTGTTCAGATTTAGAAGGGACTTTAAAGACCATCTAGCTTTATCTACCTTCTCTCTCCCATTTCCATTTTATAGATAAAATTTAACCCCAAATTTGGAAAGTAAATTGCCCAGTACTAAGTAGCAAAGTTTGGATTCAGATCCAGATCTATTGGCTTTAATGCAGCTCTGTTTCATTAAAAAAATTATTCTGCTTACTACATTTACTTATAAACATATTAGATTTCATAATTTAGCAGTGGAAGCACCCAGACATCTGCTGGAGTTAAGATAGGAACCACATTTTGAGTAATGAATAAGTGATTAATAAGATGTGGTATGATAATTTGAAATGGTATAAGAAGGGTAACCATCTATCTGGGTGGTGAGTAATGAACTGGTAGTGCTGATAAGGAAGTAAATTGAACCTGGAGTCATATAAATCTAATCAAAAGAGATTTAAATTTAAAAGGAGAAAACTTTTTATATCTATCCATCAAGATAAATATATCTGGGAGCAGCTACAAAGAAAAATAGAAGGCAAGATTCCCAAGCATTCATAGAAAATATAATGGGACTGGTCTTATGAGCAAATATCAAATGCTACAGATGCAATTCCTTATGTGCCAGAAATTGGGTATATATAATAAAAAGGCTCACAGATATTTAGAGTATGCATAGACATTTTATATAACTGATTCTAGTCTGCTATACATGTAGTAGATAATGGTTTCTTTGACAGAAGTAGTGGAGAAAAAACTTAGGGGTCCCTTTTTGACCTAGTTTTCTCTTTTTGGTTCTGTCCCATCTCTTCACATGACTTCTACCTAGTCATTCACATCCAGTGAAAGGTGTTGGGTCCTTTCTTTCTGAGGTGAAATATGAGCCCATCAATACAAACTTCAGTGATTTGCCTAGGTTTTTTCTTGTTTGTTTGTTTGTTTGTGATGAAGTAGATTAATCTAGCTTCTATGACCTTGTGAGTTTTTAAAGTTTTTAAAGAGTGAGCTACTCAAACCCTGGGAGTCAAGTCCATTCTAGGTCTATAGCCAATTCATGATGGATGCCCCAAGGAGCAAGAAGTAACTTTTGGGATTCATCATCACATAGGATTAGATGAGGACTTATCCCCAGTAATACTGCATTTACAGATGAATTTTGGGGGACCAATGTTATGTAGAATATGCATTTAGTCAAACCCCATTATCTCCAGAGACTGAGGTGATAAAGGGGAGAGTATGTCCCTAGGGAAGAATGTTTATATTTCTGTTCTTGCTATATTTTTGAAGTAAATATCCCTTTGTAAAAACTAATTAAATAAATAGAAGTTGTCCACTAGATATTGGTAGTTAACAGTGAATGTGGGGTACCACACTGGAATTGAGGCTTGACACAATGATATTAAGAGATAGACAGGCCAGGATCTCAGGAGTACCTCTAGAATCCTAAAGTGAAGATGTAGCCAGCCTCTCTCTGTGGGAGTAAATTCAGAGAGCATACTTACTACAGGCAAAAATGAAGATAAGGTCTATAATAAAACTTTTGGCATTAGATGTTTATACAAAAATGCACAGCAACAAGCAAAATGAACTGGAAATACGGCTGAAAATGGAAAATTTAATCTCATTGATAAAAATGACAAAGAAAGGCATTACTGAAATATGGCTTTAGAAGGGTTTATCTTATTCAAAAGCACATGGTAGGAGAGTTACCTTAAGATACTCAAGTGAAGATCCCCAGGAATCAGTTAGGAGGAAGTAAAGTGGAGGAATAAACAAGGGGAAACTCCATTCTGGATTATATTATCAACAATAAGGGAATTATTTGTAGGGGTATAAATGAGAGGATCTTTGGGTGGGAATATAGAAAATAACCACTTAAAATTTTTGATTAGGAAGAAAAGGGAAGTTGGGTATAGTCTGACGTATTCCCTGGGTTTTAGGAGAATATTTTTCTAATAATTCAGAGAAAGGATAAATAGTCTGCTTTGTCTGAAAATTCTAAAGGGAAGGTGATCCTAGGAGGGAAAGGAAGGTCTCAAGAATGAAATTCTGACAACACAAAGAACACGTGTGGAAGTTACACACTTAGGTATGTGGCCAATGATTAATTAATTCTTCCTGTGATACAGAGCTGCTGATATTCTATGATAATATCATTGTGCTGGGTGTCATGTTTGGGCATCTCTGGTTACTGAGCTGTTTTCCCACCAGAGCTTTTAAATTAAAGCTTTTTATTTTCAACATACATATATATATATATATGGATAATTTTCAATATTGTGTTCTAGATTTTTTTCCCTCCCTTCCCCCCACATGTTAAACATGTGCAATTCTTATATATATATATATTTCCATAATTGTCATACTGCACAAGACAAATCAGATCACAAAGGAAAAAATGAGAAATAAAACAAAATGCAAGCAGACAACAACAAAAAGAATGAAAATACTATGTTATGATCCACATTCAGTTTTCATATTCCTCTCTCTGGGTGCAGAAGACTCTCTTCATCACAAGACCATTGGAACCAACTTGAATCATTTCATTGTTGAAGAGAGCCACGTCTATCAGAATTTTAATTTAGTCTTTTAATCTTGTTGTTGTTGTGTATAATGATCTCCTGGTTCTTCTCATTTTACTTAGCATCAGTTCATCTAAGTCTTTCCAGGCCTTTCTGAAATCATCCTTATAGAATAATAGTTCTAATATATATATATATACATATATATATATAAACAATATGCTCTTATAGAACAGTAATAGGGAATTAGCTCTTTAGTAGAGACATCTATTGGTTGTCTATTCCCATCACCTAAAACAAATCTTAAACTGAGTTTTGACTCTGTATGGCATTGTATAACTGAATGTGGGAGTTGTAAAATTATGATTTATTATGAATAAATCTTGGATTAGTATACTATTTTATTGATCTTAAGTCACATAAAAATCTCTTGAGTGAAAAGAAGTTTCAAGTGGAAAAAGTTTAAAAAGTCTGACTTTAAGGTATGATAGCTTGGGTCTCTGCTATGTACTGAAAGAGCTCAATCTGAGCTTCTCACATAGTCATTCAGCAAGAATTTACTAAGTGCCTACTATGTGCCAGGTATTATAATGAGTGCCTGACATACAAATAAAAATAAAACACTTCCTGATCTCAAGGAGCTCACAGTCCACTAGGGAAGACAACATGCTGTCAGTTAAAAACAAACAAGATGTGGGCAAGATAAGTTGAGGATAATGTCAGAGTTTAAGGCCTTAAAGGGAATCAGGAAAGTGAACTGGGATGGGGATGCTGATCTGAAAAAGTTCTTAGGGGTAAAAGGACTGAGAAGCAAGGTGAGAACAAATGAAAAGTATTGGAAGAATGTTGTATATTGAGAGACTGTGTGATGGAAGGCTATAGTCAGAGAGAATGTTAGAATTCTTGAATAAGGAAATTAAATATTTGTGTGTATTGATGAGATCCAGGTTGTGTCTGAATTGGAGTGAAGGAGTCAGAGAAGTTGATTTTGAGAAACTATAAGACCATGGTCTTGAGAGGATATCACACAATAATAGGGCAGCTATGTGGGCACAGTAGATAAAGTTCTGGGTGTTGATTCAGGAAGATTCATCTCCCTGAGTTCAAAGCAGAGAAAATAAACAAAAATTTAAAAATTAACCATACCCTTGTAGAACAAGGCAATAGAAGAGAAGAGAGAAACCAAACATAGAATAAATTCATCATCATTTCAGAAGTTTCTCCAAGTAACTACAAATCAATTCTTTTAATAAACCAAGTGGTAAACCAGAAAAGGTAAAGGAAAGCTGCAACTTCTACAAAGCTTAAAATCAGTGTCCATCTTCTGCTCATCCAATCCAAGCCATGGAAAAATGACATTAAAATTCTCTCTAGGATTTGGATTTTTGTGGCTTTTCACACGATCATCTGTAGCAAAATTAGCATCAAGAAGTATATAGTTATCAAAATTCACTTCCAAAGATGATTATCTCATTGTTCTACCTAATTGCCTTAGAGTACCATCAACAATATATGCTTGCTCTTTTTTGCTCTTTCTTCTACAGGTCTCCTTGTCCCTGGTCACTGTCTCCCATCTCCATGACTGCACTCATTGTTCAATATAGTTGAAATGTGTGCCTATCTTCTTCAGCTGTACCTCAGAACTTAGTATAGTGCCTGGAATACAATACACATTTAATAAATGCTCTATCCATAATATATATATATATATTCTGGTGTGTATTATATATATATGTCAATATTGCATCTCATATTTAGGACTCACTTTCGTGCTACTTGTTCACTGAGGGAACAATTGGCCTTTATCACATTGAAAAACCTATTGAAAATCCCCTCGATTCTAGTGGCTTTGGTCAGTAATAGTAATAAGCTAATCTCCCTTCTGCTGTCTTGGAACAAACTGGTCCAAAACTATTGGGGAGTTTTTACTTGAAAGCTTTTTAGCTTAGTAGCATTTGTCAGAGTTTGAGTTTCAATGGCATAGTTTTTGAGAACCAAAGATCATCTCCACACTAAGATGAGGTATCAGAGATGGTCAGTGGGCTTGGAACACATACTCAGGAAAGGACATGGAACAAAGGAAGAAAACACCCCATCAACAAAACTGTTTGAAGACGATTTTATTATATTTGGGCAAATGTGACTTGCTGTGGCCAAACATATGCTAATAACATCAGAACACATTTTCCCAAATACAGAAAAGATGATCTTTTTCTTGTTCTCCAAATGAATGTTTTTCTGGCAACGAGGAATGGTAGTGAGCTCTGTAAACCTGTTTTGAGTAGTAAAAGCCCATCTTTTCTGAGACATTGCTTTAAAGCCTGGAAAGGTGAATTCTTTTGGGCTCAAATGGATTAAAAGGAACAAAAAGTGAAACAGACTCAAAGAATGCCACAAAAGCATGGAATTTCTAGGATGCAAAAATATTTATGGTGGTTATAATTTAAAACAGCAGCAACTCAAAATATATGCTGTATTAACAATTTCCAAAAGTTACAAAAACACATATACAAAGCATCATCTCAGATGATCATGGTGTTTAAAATAGTACTCTAATTCAGAAAGTATAAATCCAAACCTACTACTGTATGTAGCTGTTCTGAAGTATTTTTTACAATGGTTTTAAAAATAAAAACAAAATGAAGAAATTCCCCCAAACTGTCCTGCACAAGATACAATGTGCTAATGTCTAGTCCACATCCATAACAAAAAAAAAAAAAAAACAACAAGGATTTCATATAAATAATTTTTTCTTAAAGTATGTGACCAAACAAATTAAAATAAGTACTAACAACCAAAACATATCTTGATGTAACCAGTACATTTAGCCTTAAAGAATGACAACAACGATGGTGGGAACCAAATACGTGATGCTAAAGCCAGAAGCACCTTAGGTTTGAACAAGCACCTTGCAACACAAACAGGCAACACATAAGAGGTAGTGTACCCTGACCTAAGATGTACATGCCCTCTAGGGGCCAGAATACAGCTTAGTGGTGGGGAAAATAAGACTTAATGAACGGTTGCTTAATTTATTCTCAGACAGAAACTATTGCACATTAGGGAGCATTAGCCAGTATTGCTCCATGGTAGTATATGTCTCCAGCTGTCTGTAGGGGATTTATTTTTACAGTGCTGTCAAATAGGTTAAGAACACAAGAAACCCTGAAGAATTCCATAATCAGATATAAATTTCAGTCCCAGGGAATTCTACAAGAAAGCATTGATCAGTATATATTTCTTAAAAAATTAAATATCATTTATCAATATCATAGTCCTTTTATTTTAAAAAAATGCCTTTTCTCCTTCTTAGGAGGAAGTCTTTTCTTCCTGAGATTCTTAAACTATAGCCAATGCTTCATTTCACACATTTCCCATATTTTTTAAAATGATGATCTTCATCTGTATGTTTTTCTCCCTTTTGCAACAATTCCCTGGCCATCAATCAGATTGAATCCTGAACTGATTCAGAGTCCTTAGAGAAAGCACACAGAACTGCTTTCAATGTAGTGTTTCTGTCCTGTTTTGAGATGAGGAAGTTTATGTACTTCAATCACTGGGAGTTGATTAGGGTCCTGAGTGTGAAAAAGGAATTTTGCTTTATGCCAGCTGCCATCTTGAATCTGTAAATACACAGAGACATGTTTTCATATGCAACTTTTCATTGATAATTAGCATCATCAATAACAGACTTCTATATTCACAAAATGGAAACTCTGAGGTCTCCTGCTACTTCTATTTTCATTGTTTTCTTTGCTTTTCACCTTCACACTCCAATCGGCTTTGATGCCTGTTTTTTGATTATCATGAAGCTGGCTGGAGAGAGAGCCTGCTCCATTCCTCACATTGAGTTGTTCACAGGCCTCTACTTCTTTGGGATGTTTCTTTATTTAAGATGAAAAGCTTCCCTGACTACAAGTAAATTTAACTCCTTTAGTCTTCCTATCCCTTGGAAAACTCAAAGTCATCATAATCATAGACTTTATTAATCATAGTTTCGTATTTCATATTAAAAAGAATTAATTTTAATAGTTACCCGATTTATTATCTGCTCTTTCATATTAAACACTCATCTGAACCTCAAATATAGCAAAATGACCTATGATTATAATTCAGTGAAATTAAGCTCAGAAGGGAGTGAAAAGAATAAGCCTAATTTTCAAATTTTAATTTAATTTATTCAATAAAACTTTATGCAATAAACTGTGTTAGATTTTATGGTAGCTACCAAGAATTTTAAGAAATAGTCCTAGACATTCAGAAACTTACTTATAATAGGAAGGATAAAATGTGTCCATAATTAACAATAATATAAGGCTTTAGTAAATGGTAAATTTTGTCTGTATGAGATATAGTCCTAAAGAAGGTCAGAAGTGGGAGAAAAATCATTTCTAGTTGCATTGAGCAATGTAAGTATGTTTCAAGTATGAAGTAGGTTTGAATTGCATCTTGGAAGATAGAAGTTCAGCAAATAGAGAGCAGTACAGTAAGGGAGGGCATTTTAGATGAAGGGTTGGAATAATAGGAACAAAATCATTGAGGCTACAAAGAACAAGATACACTTCGGATTTTAGACCTGGAAGGGAAATTAGAGATCATCTAATAGAAAACCTCATTTGACAGATGAAGAAAATAAGGTCCAACTATCCAGTGATTAGAATCAGGATCGAATTCAGAATCCTGATTCTCAGCCCTATGTATTTTCCACCAAAACAAATTGTATGCTACATGAAACAATGGTTTTATAATTCAGATTTTATAATATACATTCCAATAAATTGCAAGACTTAGTATTTGAAGGACCCTTAGTCAATCCCTATTTGAAAGGTTGTCACAAATCTTTATTTGAGGGCTTATAGTAATGGGGAGTTTACTCTTTTCAAGGTGACCCATTCCATTTTTGGCAAGTTCTAATTATTAGGATGTTTTTCCATATATTGAAATTGAAAAGTTTATGGTTATAAGTCAATTGCATTAAGTATAAGGAAAAACATATGCCTGAAATACTTCCTTACTGGAATGAAAACTCATTGAAGGTAAGTACAATGCAATTTATTTTTATTGTTTCCCTGAAGCAGTTTCCTAAACAAAGCAAGACTTTAATATTTATGGTATGAAATTGAATTGAACTGTTTCATCTACTTGAAGACTGACAAGTAAAATCTGATTTTACTAGTCTAGAGAAAAATAAATTCCCTTTGTTCACAATACAATTAAACTAACAGAAACAAATGTTCATATATCTCTTGTTCATAATAATTTTTTAAAGTTGATCACTGACCCTATTTCAGTGTAATGTGAACAACTTTAAAATGTCATCCCATTCCTTTCTTACCTTGCATTCATCTGTAAGCACCTTTGGTTCAAGTACTGTGTTTTCTTCAAAGATCTGGCCATTCCATCCCTTGAAACTGATAGGCAATCTTGGGGAACTTGTCCTTTGAGTTGTCCATACTGGTGTGTTCAGACAATGAATAGTGATGATATGGGTAGCTTCTGAGCTCAGCAAATGAAGGAAGTTCATCTGGACTTTTCCAATTCCAAACTCCAACTAATTTCATGAAAATAATACTTATGTTATGAGATGTGACAACTAACAATTTTTTTCTTGTAGCAAATGGGGCTAAAAAATGGCAGATATGATATATCTCTTCGAGGAATTTTATGAAATGTGTGGTTATAATTCACAGGAATAATTTGATAGTCAAGTAATTATGTTTTCATATGCAAAATGCAGTGCTGACTTGCTACTGATCTCTTAAGATCTCTTCCCCTTCCTCAAATCTAAATCCCACTTCAATCAATCAATAATTAAGAATCTACTAAGTGATAAGTACTGTATTGGGCTCCTAAGAATCCAAAATCATAAGTGAAACAGTTCTTGCCCTCAAGGAACTCTCATTCTAATTAATTAGATCATGTATGTACAAGGTGTCCCAAATGTCTTACTGAAGTTTTAAACTTCAATATCTTAAAACTGCAGTAAGACTTTTGAGATATTTTATATTTAAGAACATGCAAAATTTATACAAAATAAATATAAGGCAATTTTTTTTGGGGAGAAGGCAAAAAACAATTAGGGGAAAGAAGAGGTCAACAAACACTATATGTAGAAAGTTCAAGCTGGGTCTTGAAAGAAAGAGATTTTAAGGAGGTGGTAAAGAGCAAGTATGTTCTAATATGGAAAACAACAATTCAAAGGCAGAGAGAGAATGAGAAAGTATCATGTGAGCTTGAAATTAGCCACTGTTTTATGTATTTATACTTATATGCCTCAGATACTTTTTAGCTGTATGACTTTGGGCAAGTTACTTGACCCTTTTTAATCTCTGTTTACTCATTTGTAAAATAAGCTGGAGAGGGAAATGACAAACTACTCCAGTGTCTCTGACCAGAAAACTCCAAATAGGGTCAAAAAGTATTGGACATGACCAAAACCACTGAACAAAAATTACAAAAACAACAGAGAATCACTGAGGCCTCAGAGGTCCCTAACACTAGAGGTATCAAACAGATATGAGGTCAACAACATTCTCAATTACTCTCCAGAAACAGATTAAAATGTAATTGGAAAATTAACAAAATAAATAAAAATGCAAGAAAATCTAGATAACAATAATATGTCACTTCAGGGATTTTTAATGTACCTGTAAATGATCTCCATTTCTAATTGATTTTGATACCCTTGATCTAGATCAATCCATAATTGCATTCTGGTTTGGGATTCCAAAATTTGACCTAAACCTATCATTTATTGATGGTCTGATTTGTATTGCAGAAGGTTGTGGGAGAAAGAATGAGATAAGGAAGAACTTGAGTTGAATAATAAAGAAAATTGTCTATGTGAATTAGAGGGGATTGGTCTAGTGAATTTGGTCAGTTTGAATTATGGAAGAGAGAAATTGAGAAAATTTTGAAGAATAATCTTCAGACTCAGGTACTATTTCAGAATTTACTTTCTAGAAGTAGAGAAGTAGGTTCATAAAAGGATTAAAGAGAATGAGAATCCTAATAATTTGGGAAGACTTAGAGTCAATTTAAGGATAAAGGAAAGACTAGACAAAGTAAGAAAATCTAAGTGTCAATTAGACTGTTCACATGAATTGATATATTAGTGTGCGGGGCAAATTAGTGATGAAGCTAGGACTGGATCTGGGTATGAGGAAGGTTAAATGGGAGGTAAATATGACTGGAAAAATATGACAAAAACTCATAAACAATTATGTATTCCATCCAGGTGGGAGTTAATGGCTGATGCTATATAAATGACTTCTTCACAACTAAAAGTATCAATTAATGGAATAACTTCCCTTAAGGAAGGAATGGTTTTCCTTCCTGGGGGGGTCTTTAAACAGAGGTTGGACAATTATTTGTTGAGTGTGTGGTAGTGGGGATTCTTTTTTGTGTTTAAAGCTTTTCAGGACCTGACTCTTTCTTATCTTTCTAGTTTTTTCCCTACTTTATTCCTCTCCACATATTCTACAATTAAATGAGTCTGATCTGCTTTTTGTTTCTTACATAAGCATTCCATCTTCCCATTCTTCACTTAATTTTTTTTTTAAACACTTAAGGAATTTCCCCCCAACTATTCTTTATGCTTATGGTTTTCTCCTCATTTTCCACCTTTTGGTTTCTCTGGTTTCCCTCCAGTCTCGCTAATATCCCACCTATTGCAAGAAGCTTTCTGGGCTCTTTTTAAGCTTAGTGCCTCCCCAATGAGGCACTCCCCAATTAATTCCATATGGATCATGTGTGCAGATAGTTGTATACATGTTGTTTCTCCCATTATGAGTTCCCCCGAGGGCAAATTTTCTTTGTAAACCCAGTGCTTGATATAGTGCCTGGCACATAGTAAGCACTTGAGAAGTGCTTTGGCTATTGATTGTTTGGACTGTGCAGGATGGCTGCTGAAAGTCTCAGCTCTCAGATTCCACCATTTGTTATAAGGGCATAGGGTGAGGATGATGCAATCCCCCATTTGGAAGAGACTGCAAGACTGCCTCCCGAAAGGCGTGATGACATATCATAGAAATGTTCTGATTTGGAGCAAGTTCAGTAGATGTTCTGATTTGCTAACTAATTGTGAGATGAAGAAAACAACGGTTAATTAATTGGTTGTCTAGCTGGCCCAGACACTGGTCTTTGGCTATTCTCAAACTTATTAGTGCTGGAGAAAGTAAGAGAGAGGTCTCAGACTTTCATCTCTCCATTGGGACTAGAATGAAGCCTATTGTTCATGGACTGGAGGTTGCCTCTGTCTCTGTCCTGTCAATTTTTTCCTTCTTTGAGGTAAAGGAAAATGCAGAGAGCTCCAACCTTGTGTATTCCAGAATGTCAGGAGAATAAGCCCTCAGAGATTTGGGAACTGGAGTATATGCTAGAGTTTGCTGAAAGCTGAAGAGAGAAAAGTTAGGTCCAGAACTACCTGCTTTATCTACACCAGTAGTAATAGAGTCAAAGACTGATCTATCCATTAGTCATCTAGCTTTTGTCAGGGATGTTGGGATCCCTTTGATTTGATCTTGGGATCAAATGCTATATAGATCTATATTAAGGTTGAGCCTGCTCTCCTAACTGAAATGGCAGAGGTAAAAACATAGTCCCAGGTATTAGCAAAAATATTTATACCTCTGTTTATTCTCTATCTTTGCAGTAAATATCCTTATGTATTAAATGAAATTGGGACTCTAATCATTGTTGATCAACAATGGGACAATCCCTCCTAACCCTATAGAGGTACCCCCAGAACCTTGAGGGTCAGATGTACTTGTCCTTTCAAGAAGTGGTGGGTTTCTCCATCCCCTCCTTGAATATTTATAAGCAGAAACTGGAAGAACATTTTTCTGGTATAGAAGAGAGAGAATAAAGTCAATTTATCACTTTTCTTATTTTTTGATATCTTGACTCCTAAATCCAATGATCTCTTCTCAGGCCTTATTGTATGACTTTTCTGGAACTTTTGTCACAATTACTAAGAGCACTCCTCCCAAATACACTCTCCCTCCCCTCTCAGTTTCAGTGACATTGTTCCCTTTGGAGTTCTTTCTGAGAAATTCCCTGTATTTTTGGCTATTTTCC